>CM031237.1:929301557-929386383 GCA_018340775.1 Taxus wallichiana var. yunnanensis
CACATGTATATGAGAAAGTGTAAAGTGGATGTGCCTATAGCTATAGAAATATTGGTAGAGAGCAAAGTGTTAAACATCCTACATCATGTAACAATTTGTGTATAGAATGCATTCAAATCAATGTACCACGTGAACACACATGTGTACATAAAAAGTATATAACATACAATATATATGATTTAACCTAAATGGTTAATATTTAAGGGGGTAATAATCAATGGTGGATTATCCTAATCAATATTTCAAAAGTTAATTGTGGAAATATCATGAATAATCATTGAAAAAATCCAAATAATGATAAACAATGTAACAAAGTACTAGAAATGAGAAGGAGAAGAAGACTTAGCTGATATTATGACTTTTGTGATGATCTAGGCTGACCTAATGACTGGGAAAGGCTAGAAATGATTTGACAGAGATTCACCACTGAAATTGTGTCCTAAAAAAATATTTGGACCAAATCGTGTGGTACGACCCAAATTGTACCCCTTTCATGGGCCTTTGTGTACTCCCTTGTCCCTCTACACTTTCATCCCTTGAAATTTCTTGGGTCCGTGCATTGCTTCCTGATCTGCTCATGTTTGTAATTTGGACCTTTGACACTATGTGATGCTCATTGTGTAAATAATTTAATATTAAAAACCTAGATGGTGAAAGGGTCTGCCAAAAAAAAACATTAGTTGTGCTTTGGGCACCCTCGTGTATCACCGATGTCACAATACTCCAAAGAGGGCTCAAATCACATGTATTTCTCTCATAGCATGTGATATCTAGAGTGTATGCAACCATATTAATAATCATGACCTTGCAACAATGTGATTGTACTTGACCTTTTCCCTAGCTTGACTTGACTTTGATAATGTGATTTTTGTACTTGCATATCTGAGTGGATGACTTCCCTAGAATGAGTATGCAGAGTATGTGAGGCTCAAGGGATTCTTGGAGTAGCTTTTATTGTGATTGATCTTAGTATTTTCTCATTAGAATCTTAGGATTCAAGTAGATAGAATTCCCTCTTTAATGAGAGATGAATAACTTGCTTATATATGTGTTCTAGATTTGAAAAACTTAGATAAGGTTGGCTAAAAGTGTACCTAAGGAATTCAAATTAAGAAAGGTTCTATTACAGAGAGGGACCAAAGCAGCTAGGTTGGCCCATAACTTATGGATGTTATGGTCCCATATGCATGTGTGAGTAATCTGAAAGTTGGAAATGTAATATACAAGGGTATAACTCAATTTGATGGATTAATACGGCCGTTATGTGAAAAAATACGTTGTATGTGTAAGCAATAATGAGTGAGATATAACTATGGATAGCATAATTGGTCAAATTGAGCAAGTGTGGGCTAGTGCAAGAGTTTTATGTAATTTGTGTTGTTGTAATACATGAATTAACAAAATGATTTTCTACATTTCCTCCCTTTAAGTATGGAAATGAAAATTGCGTGCTTAAAAAAAAGTCACTTTAGTGTGTAGACACACTTTGCCTTCCCTTGAAGCACATTGTGCTTGTGTTAGGAATTTTTCTTTGTTCTGGTTGTGTTTGTTTTTCCAAGATGAGTACCTATAAAGAAAAGTGTAGTCAATTTCCATAGTATATGAAATTAAACTTTAACATGAAAATCTTGAACTTAGTGTGAAAATAGCAATATGTAAGTAGAAAAAGAATAAAAATAAAGAGTACACCTAATTATTTTGTGAGAGAGAGGGAGAGAGTATTCCCACTACCATTTCCATGGAGATTGTTGAACTTTATGTTGGAGCTAGTTGGAAGGACTTGGGGGTGATTAGTCCCCAAGTGGAATGTGCCAAGGAGAATAGAAAGAAGTGAAAATATACCCCATGGTGTGAAGAGAACTGTATGGGGAGAATTCTAGTTGCTCTGCATCTCTCCAAAAATATGGGTAGTGTGAATTTTTTTGAGGATAATAGTCACCTCAACACTTCCCAAGACCTATGAATAAGTGCCATGATAGATGAACACGAACCCAATTCATTTGTAAATGATGAGACAATGTACTAGAGAAATGCTAGCTTTCATATACCCTTGGTGCCACCATAATATGAATTTTATCATGCATCATGTTATTTAAACTGAGTAAAAACATTTAATTGTCCCTAAGAAACTATACCCATTGAGAAAATTATTGAATATGCCCCGGGATGGAGCCGTATGGAATGGGTCATAGTGTATGGATGATATGGTCTTTGTTGTATGTTTTTATTCCTATATATTTTTCTGATCCAATTTTTTTCTAAGTTATTTTTTGAACCTCTAGAATGTTTGGTTTTGTACTATGTCATTTTGTTTCTTGGTTCTATACTTTCGTGAGGGTGAGATATCATTTGATGGTTACCCCCCTTGTTTGGGGCACGTGAGATGAGACAATGTGAACGAAGCCCAAACAAGAGGACTTGTAGCTAATGTGCACATGTCTTGTAGGGTTCTTGTAGGGTAAATAGTGTGTGTGTGCATGGTGTATACCATGGAGATACATAGTAATATAATAAAAAAATATCAAAGCGTTAATAACAAGAAATAGGAAAACAACATAGTAGATGTAAGAAAAAGCATGTAAGGACACACAAATAGAATAATATGGAAAATAATATGCCACATACATAGGACACCACTCAGGATGTCATAAGACAATCGATGCACTCAAGGCCAACAAACAACAATCAAGTAACAAAATACATTTCCTAAAAACAAGTGAAAGCACAAAGTAAGCATGTAAAACAAGAAACAACCCATAATATGAAGTTGATTTTAGCTTGAAGTAACTTGCAAAAAAAATACTACACATGAATCACCTATTAGCTTGGTAGAGTAATAAATAGTATGACACAATGTATGTACTGAGTGAATAAAGTAAGATAAATTAAATTAGCAAAGATTGGAATAATAACGCATGTACGTGAGAAAATGTGAAGGGATTCCCCTAGTAGTCGTGGAAGAACTAGTAGAGAGTAGTGTGAAGCATCCCGCATCATGTGACAATCTGATTATAGCCCACATTCAACTTAATGTACCACATGAACACACATATGTATAGAAAAAGGATATAACACACTATGTATCAAACTATCATATTTGCAATATGAATATTATAAGCATGCAATAAAAACAACCAATCAAGGGCAATGCAAATATTTTTGGATTTTTAGATATCTTTTTTAATGTTTTTGGATTTTTAACATATATGAATGTTTTAGGATTTTTAGCATATTTGAATGTTTTTTTAATTTTTAGGCCCCCGAGTATATAAATGAAAACCTATTCTTCAAAAATAGGTTTTGGCGAGAATTTTTTTGGGTGGACAAGTTTTTGGGTTTCTTGCCAACGCTCTAGGAATCAAAGTCCCTCTACTTAGACAATGCATCTTATGTATTTATATGCACATAAAAGGTGGATTTTCCTAGTGGCCTTGTGGCCGGGGATCCAACAGGGGCACTCCACTAACCTTGTGACAAAGCTAGCAATTGCTTGCTAGAGAATACTTTGTCTGGAGAGTGGGAAAGGGGAGTGAGAAAAGAGATAGGATAACTAATGTCATGAGTAGAAAATCATATTCCTGCACACACTAGCTAGAAATTTTCACACATGCATTTATGAGAAGAAACAACCTGAAACTTCCATACTACTGGCTAGAGGAAACCATGTATAAAAATATGCACACATTGATATGCCTTGGAAAACAAAAACTTCTTCCTTACTTAGCATTTTAATTAAAGTTGTCCAAAGTAGGGAAAAGGAGGAAATATATGCAAGAGGAGAAAAAAGAAAATGGTTCTCTTTTGTTCTCTCTAAGCAAAATGTACTCTTGAGTTTACAGAATCGACCACCAACCCTTTGAAATGGGAATGACTTTACAATTTATAGGAAGAGAAATGAATCTTCATATACCCCCTAATGAATTTTCATATGTCCTTGAGCAACCTAAAACTTTTCAACTTCTTAGGAGAATATTAAGTCCCTTTTTATAACATAAAGGCGAATTTTACATTATAAAAATAAAGTTGCTTTTTAATTTCATTAAGGACATATAAAAAGTGCACCCTCAAATGAAGAATTAGAACATGGAGGAGAGAGAAATTAGGGAAGAGAAGAGAGAGAACATTATGCTTGATGAAGAATCCACTCCTGAAGGCTCTCTTGAATTGATCCCGATGCCATCGAACCCTTTGACACATTTCAATCCTCATTTATTGATGATGAATTTACCTTTCTATCCAAATTATATTTTTAGTATTCCTCACCATGGACACATGCTATTTTTAGTAAGTGCACTAAGGTGGAAAAATTTGATTTGAAGCCACGGGAATGATAGGACAAGGCAATACACGTCTGATGAAAAACATTTCATAACGAATGAATCGGTAGGAAAAAGTTATGCATGGAACATTTTATCATCCCTACTACACCAAGGGTATGAAAGGGAAAAAATCTACTTTGTTCCCAAAGGCATGATTTTTCACTTGAAGACTGAAACCTGGAAGGAGAGATGAGGAGTGCGAATATGCACATAATGCAAAAAAATTGGGATCAAACGGAGTAATAGAGAAAATTTATGCATGGGAACATTTTATTTTCCCCATTTCACCTTTGCAAAGGGACATGAGGTGCACAAAAATGTGCCATGCACTTTTGAGAGGCAAAACATAAGAATTTGGCCCACCAAAAGAGCGAACTTGAAATTGAGATTGCTAGAGCTCCGGGAGGTCTTTTTGGGTGAAATTTTATATGATTTTGACTCCAAAAAACCTTCTAAGATCAATGAGATGGGTATAATATTTTAATTCTTCCTAAAAATCCCTAAAATGGTCCCCTTTTGATAAATATATTTAATTATACATGTGACTAATGAGCTCCACACTAAAAAGCACCAAGAGTTTTTGAGGACCGTGATGATTCCACCTTGTAGATGATTCTCTTATCTTTCCAATGAGTATTTTTTTCATCCTAAATCCTTAGGAGCTCCCAAAATCATCCACCAAAGATCAAGTACCTATTTTAATATGACTTACTATTTTTAGTAAGTGTCGAATCTACTTCTTCGAACTCCAACTAATGTTGGCAACTTGAATGTTTATCCCTTGTATGCTTTTTTTGAGAAATTTTCCTTTGTCTCGATCACTTCTTGGAATGAATTTCTATTTTTAGTAGGTCCCCATATAGGGAATTTACTATTTTTAGTAAGTGGTCATTTTCACCATTTTCTGCTTTTGAAAAATCATTCGACCTCATGATTATCTTCTTGCACATTGTTATCGCCACCACTCGCTTTTGATGAAGACTAACCAAAAATAGCAAACTTGTGTAGGAAGGCTTACTATTTTTGGAAAGTGGATCTTCAATGCTCAGGTTGTAATGGAACACATATTTTCATATTCGCTCATCTTCGCGATCTTGTCGCATGAATTTCACTTGATTTTTCCCACTAGAATGCTTGTAAATAAGAAACAAATTTTTACCTTGCAAGGGCTTCAGGAATGGATGGAGTCATTAAAATTTTTACAGTCTGGTTTTCACGCGGATCGCATTGAAATTGACCGCATTGTGATATGTTTTTCATTTGTAGTCTATGTGCAAATTTTTTAGCTCGATTCCATTACCGGATTGCTAGGGAATTCTACGAACATGAGCTAGGGTATGAAATGGGGCTTTTATTTGAGAAAATGATTTAGGGTATCATTCAATATCCCATTTATTGCATTTTGATCGTCTCTAAAAATGAGGAAGTCTACAAAAGAATTTTCATATGTCCTTGAGCAACTTAAAACTTTTCAACTTCCTAGGAGAATATTAAGTCCCTTTTTATAACATAAAGGTGAATTTTACATTATAAACATAAAGTTGATTTTTAATTTCATTAAGGACATATAAAAAGTGCACCCCCAAATAAAGAATTAGAACATGGAGGAGAGAGAAAGTAGGGGGAGAGAAGAGAGAGAACATTATGTTGATGAAGAATCGAATCTAGAAGGCTCTACTGAATTGATCCCGATGCCATCGAACCATTTGACACATTTCAATCCTCATATATTGATGATGAATTTACCTTTTATTCAATTTATATTTTTAGTTTTCCTCACCATGGACACATGCTATTTTTAGTAAGTGCACTAAGGTGGAAAAATTTGATTTGAAGCCACGGGGAATGATAGGACAAGGCAATACACGTCAATGACAAACATTTCATAACGAATGAATCGGTAGGAAAAATTTATGCATGGAACATTTTATCGTCCCTACTATACCAAGGGTATGAAAGGGAAAAAAATTCTACTTTGTTCCCAAAGGCATGATTTTGCACTTCCAGACCTGAAACTAGAAGGAGAGATGAGGAGTGCGAATATGCACGTAATGCAAAAAAATTGGGATCAAACAGAGCAATAGAGAAAATTTATGCATGGGCGCATTTTATTTTCCCCATTGCACCTTTGCAAAGGGACATGAGGTGCACAAAAATGTGCCATGCACTTTTGAGAGGCAAAACATAAGAATTTGGCCTGCTAGAAGAGCGAACTTGAAATTGAGATTGTTGGAGCTACGGGAGGTCATTTTGGGTAAAATTTTATATGATTTTGACTCCAAATAGCCTTCTAAGATCAATGAGATGGGTATAATATTTAAATTATTCCTAAAACTCCCTAAAATGGTCCCCTTTTGATAAATATATTTAATTATACATGTGACTAATGAGCTCCACACTAAAAAGCACCAAGAGTTTTTGAAGACCGTGATGATTCCACCTTGTAGATGATTCTCTTATCTTTCCAATGAGTATTTGTTTTCATCCTAACTCCTTAGGGAGCTCCCAAAATCATCCACCAAAGATCAAGTACCTATTTTAATATGACTTACTATTTTTAGTAAGTGTCAGAATCTACTTCTTCGAACTCCAACTAATGTTGGCAACTTGAATGTTTATCCCCTTGTATGCTTTTTTTGAGAAATTTTCCTTTGTCTCAATCACTTCTTGGAATGAATTTCGATTTTTAGTAGGTCCCCATATAGGGAATGTACTATTTTTTAGTAAGTGGTCATTTTCACCATTTTCTGTTTTGAAAAATCATTCTGACCTCATGATTATCTTCGGTGCACATTGTTATCGCCACCACTGCTTTTGATGAAGACTAACCAAAAATAGCAAACTTGTGTAGGAAGGCTTACTATTTTTGGAAAGTGGATCTTCAATGCTCAGTTTGTAATGGAACACATATTTTCATATTCGGCTCATCTTCGCGATCTTGTCGCATGAATTTCACTTGATTTTTCCCACTAGAATGCTTGTAAATAAGAAACAAATTTTTACCTTGCAAGGGCTTCGAGCACGGATGGAGTCATTAAAATTTTTACAGTTTGGTTTTCACCTCGGATCGCATTGGAATTGACTGCATTGTGATATGTTTTTCATTTGTAGTCTATGTGTAAATTTTTATCTCGATTCCATTGCAGATTGATGGGGAATTCTACGAACATGATCTAGGGTATGAAATGGGGTTTTTTATGAAAAAAATGATTTAGGGTATCACTCAATATCCCATTTATTGAATTTTGATCGTCTCTAAAAATGAGGAAGTCTACAAAAGAATTTTCATATGTCCTTGAGCAACTTAAAACTTTTCAACTTCTAGGAGAATATTAAGTCCCATTTTATAACATAAACGTAAATTTTACATTATAAACATAAAGTTGCTTTTTAATTTCATTAAGGACATATAAAAAGTGCACCCTAAAATGAAGAATTAGAACATGCGGAGATAGAAAGTAGGGGGAGAGAAGAGAGAGAACATTATGCTGATGAAGAATCCACTCCTGAAGGCTCTACCGAATTGATCCTGATGCCATCGAACCCTTTGACACATTTCAATCCTCATTTATTGATGATGAATTTACCTTTCTATCCAAATTATATTTTTAGTATTCCTCACCATGGACACATGCTATTTTTAGTAAGTGCACTAAGGTGGAAAAATTTGATTTGAAGCCACGGGAAATGATAGGACAAGGCAATACACGTACAATGAAAACATTTCATAACGAATGAATCGGTAGGAAAAAAGTTATGCATGGAACATTTTATCATCCCTACTACACCAAGGGTATGAAAGGGAAAAAAAAATCTACTTTGTTCCCAAAGGCATGATTTTTCACTTCAAGACCTAAAACTGGAGGGAGAGATGGGGAGTGCGAATATGCACATAATGCAAAAAAATTGGGATCAAACAGAGAAATAGAGAAAAATTTATGCATGGGAACATTTTATTGTCCCCATTTCACCTTTGCAAAGGGACATGAGGTGCACAAAAATGTGCCATGCACTTTTGAGAGGCAAAACATAAGAATTTGGCCCACCGGAAGAGCGAACTTGAAATTGAGATTGTCGAGCTACGTGAGGTCATTTTGGGTAAAATTTTATATGATTTTGATTCCAAATAGCATTCTAAGATCAATGAGATGGGCATAATATTTAAATTATTCCTAAAAATCCCTAAAATGGTCCCCTTTTGATAAATATATTCAATTATACATGTGACTAATGAGCTCCACTGAAAAGCACCGAGAGTTTTTGAAGACCATGATGATTCCACCTTGGAGATGATTCTCTTATCTTTCCAATGAGTATTTTTTTCCTCCTAACTCCTTAGGGATCTCCCAAAATCATCCACCAAAGATCAGGTACCTATTTTAATATGACTTACTATTTTTAGTAAGTGTCAAAATCTACTTCTTCGAACTCCAACCGATGTTGCCAACTTGAATGTTTATCCTTGTATGCTTCTTTTGTGAAATTATCCTTCACCTCGAACACTTCTTGGAATGAATTTTTATTTTTAGTAGGTCCCCATATAGGGAACTTACTATTTTTAGTAAGTGGTCATTTTCACTATTTTCTGCTTTGAACAATCATTCTGACCTCATGATTATCTTCGGTGCACATTGTTTTCGCCACCACTGCTTTTGATGAAGACTAACCAAAAATAGCAAACCTGTGTAGGAAAGCTTACTATTTTTGGAAAGTGGATCTTCGATGCTCAGTTTGTAATGGAACACATATTTTCATATTCAGCTCATCTTCGCGATCTTGTCCCATGAATTTCACTTGATTTTTCCCACTAGAATGCTTGTAAATAAGAAACAATTTTTTTACCTTGCAGAGGCTTCAGGAATGGATGGAGTCATTAAAATTTTTACAGGTCTGGTTTTCACGTCGAATTGCATTGAAATTGACTGCATTGTGATATGTTTTTCATTTGTAGTCTATGTGCAAATTTTTTAGCTCGATTCCATTACTAGGATTGCTTTAGGGAATTCTACGAACATGAGCTAGGGTATGAAATGGGGATTTTTAATGAGAAAAATGATTTAGGGTATCATTCAATATCCCATTTATTGCATTTTGATTGTCTCTAAAAATGAGGAAGTCTGAAAAAGATCTCATCTCGATCCAATTTGTATTTTGTAAGATATGAATATTTTTCCATCGGATACTTTGTAGTTATCTAGTGAAAAATCTTCATTTTTCTTCATTTCTTTGATGTTTTAATCCATTATTTTTATGATTTTCATTTTTTTGAATGGAAAGTAATTTCATGGAGTTATCTAGATGCAACATTGGAGGATTTGGATTTCGAAGAAATTCGGCGAAAGCTATGGAGGCGTGGGGGAAGAATGGCAAAAATTGGCTAAGTATTGATATTTATAGATTGAAAATGGAAGAGGAGGGGATGGGGGATATTGTGTTCCTTTCATCCCTTTGGACAAAGGGATGAAGGGGACATCAATTTCCACTTTGTGCCTCATCGCGACACTTGTCCTTTTTTGATTTGGTGTGCACTTTGGAGAGGGGGTTGAACTTTAGCACTTGGGGGCTTAACTGACAAGTACATGGTCATATTGGTGACCTAGGGACTAAATGGGGGGAGGGGGAATTTTGTGTCCCATTTTTCCCTTTTCTAAAGGGATGAAAGGGACATGAAATCCCACTAGGCTTTTGGTGCTGACACGTGTCCTCTATGAAAAATGGCTAAGTATGAGAAATCATACCTTGGGACCAACTTGTGAAGACCATATCTTGGGCTCCCGAATGAGTTTTGAGGTGAAATTTTATATAAGTGTGATTGGTAACATCCCAATGAATCTAATGGTGATGGTCTCAAAGTCAATTTATGACTGAAACACCTCAAAATGACCCCTTCTTTCTTGGGACTGCCCGTTGTGCGCCAAAAGAATGAGTTGCCTAGGGAAGTGTATGATGCTTTCGGATGTGCCATCTTTTCCACCATGTAGGGCATGGAAAATTATTTCCATAGATACTTTGTTTGGTTCTTGAATCTTCATGAGGCTCCCAAAATATTACTTTGAAGCTTAGGTCTTATTTCACAATGCATGCTCCTTTAGGCCCAGAAACTACTCTTGGTGTAGACACCTATAATTTAGCTCAAGTAATTTAAAGACTTAAATTACACTAATTATAGCCTTTACCGGAAATTTATGAAATATCGTCAATATCACACATCTTATCTCGCTATCATTATTAATTAATTACATTACGCTAGTTAATTAACTCTTCTATCCAAAAACAATGCCAATTAACGACCTTCTGTTAATCAACTCCTCTTTCTATCTAGATTAATTAATTATTTATAATTAATTAAGATCCCCTTTCTATCTAGATTAATTAATTATTTATAATTAATTAAGCTCCCCTTTCTATCTAGATTAATTAATTATTTATAATTAATTAAGCTCCCCTTTCTATCTAGATTAATTAATTAAGCTCTCCTTTCTATCCGATTAATTAATTAATACCCTTTCTATCTAGATTAATTAATTAATTCTCTCTTCTATTTAATCAATAAATCGTCATTTATTTGATTAATATCCTCTCATAACATAAATCATACTAACTATTCCAAAAAAACTTCTATAAGCTTGCACACCTATTAATTAATCACTTTGGTTAATTAATAAATCCCCTCAATCCCCATGAGTCACTAGGGTGGAAATTAAACTCTCCTAAGGTTGACTCAACCCTCCTAAACCATGCTTATCCAAACTAACCCAACTTCTCTATTATCCCACATGTAAAGGGATGTAGAGATTGTTTTATACATTGGGCTATATAAGGATCCCTTCTCCCACATTTCTACTTACACCTTGCATGATTATAGATAATTTATAGGCATTTTATCTTAGAGCATTCTTCATTGGAGGAGCTAGCTATTTTAATTTCTTGCATTCATTCTTCCAAGTTTGAAGTCATATGGAGATATGTCAAATGGTCTTGTAGCCATGGATTGACAAGACTCCATTCTTGAAACCTTGGGATTCAAGCATACAATCAAACCCTTTGATTGCTAAGGATCTAAATAGGTTCATTTCATTAGCATTCAATTAGAGATAGAGGTTAATTTGTTTAGCATGTTAGTTTGAATCTTCATTTTATGTTCTAATGCAAATATGTTAATAGATTAGCTTTTCTTAAGCTCTAAGCATGATGGTATATTGATCTAGTTAGCATTGTATTGAAGCTATTAGGTGTTAGCTTTGATTTCCTTTGCTTTGTTAACTAATTCATGTACACATTTGGCACACCGGTGGGATGGGTCCTTAGTCCCTTAGCATTGTAGTTCAAATTTTGTTGTTATTTCGATATTTAGCTAAATCTTAATATGCACATGTGTGAAATAATGTTCAAATTCTTATGATTTTACTAACCTTACATGTGTTGAGTCATTTTTTTAGAGGATTAATTTTGATGGGTTATTATGAATTTTGAGCTAATGTGTTAAAATTTGGAGTTTTTGAACTTTTTAATTTCATTTCGAGCTTTTTGAACTTGTTAAAATTTTGTTGTTATTTCAATATTTGGCTAACCCTTAATATGCACATGTGTGAAATAATGTTCAAATTCTTATGATTTTGCTAACCTTGCATGTGTTGAGTCTTATTTAGAGGTTTAATTTTGATGGGTTATTATCAATTTTGAGCTAACATGTTAAAATTTAGAGCTTTTGAACTTGTTTATGTCATTGGATCATATTTTGACGTCATCACTAGGTACAATTTTTACAGGGGGTGCGCAGTATACAAAACCACATGTAAGCACATAGAACCACGCACAGGACTAATCTTGGTGTGCACACACACTATTGTAGTAATGTACCTTGCTTCATTAGAAACCTGTTAGGATAGCGCATGCATCCTAAAGGTAGCACATACACCCTTCTACTAGCACACATGCTCTATGTCTGTATTAGTGGCACATGCACCCTTTTTATAGTGCAAGTATCTCTTTGCCAAAGTGTACACACACTATCAAACTTTTATTACCTTCTGTTTCACTTCCCGTGTGCAAGCATTTATCCTCTAGTGCAGATGCACTTATGCTAGTGTAGACATCTCTCGGGTAACACAAGCACTCTACAGACCCACCAAATTTACACAGAGGAGTGCAGACACCATAACCCACGCACACACACCATAACCTACGCGTAGGTACCTCAGTCTTCAAACTTGCATATCAATTCCGTGTTTACAAAGGCTTGTGTCATTAAATACTAACATCATTGCAGGTTTAATCTGATTAATTTTTATTTTGCAGGGTATGTTTACATGCTTTTGTTAAAATTGTATAAACTTGGATAAACCTTGCATGCTTAATCATAAGAGTAAGGTCGTGTATGCTCTTCCCTCACATCTTTTGGGGTGATCTTGGGAATCAAAAACAATTTTTATCTCTTTCATTGCTTTGAAAAACATTTAGAATGTCCAAATTGGGTCAAGATGTGTATTTTGTGTTTGAATTAAGTATTTTCCATTTGTTGGTTTCTTAATTGGATTTTTCGTCATGTATACTCTTCTCTTGCGTCCTAGGATGATCTTGAGAATCAAAAACGACATTTTCCCCTTTATACATATGAAAAATTACTTATCCTCTATGTAGAACAAAAAACACTTGTCAAAGAAAGGACGAGTCAAGAAAAAACAAAAATACTAATACAATTTTTGTGTAGGTTTCCAATAGGTGTTCAAGTAAACCACATTAAATTAAACAAGATAAAAACATACCACAAACATCACACTGTATCTACAGGTTTTAGAAAAGGGTACGTCCCTATCTGCTCAAATAGAACATAAACCCTTTGGCATAACACCTTAAGATACAACAATGAGGGTGCTTCTAGGAACCCTAAAGTAGTCCATGCTAGAGGGAACCTTATGGATGAAATGGGAAGTGCTCCGCACACCTACTTGACTAGTATACACATGAGATTTAGCGTCAAATTTATTTGTATCAGGACCCCAACGAGAGCACACGATGGACACATTTATTGCCCACTGTGCTTGAAGGGGGTAAAGTAAATTCGGGATAATCCTTGGGAAACCATGGCAAAAGTTCGTTCTTATATAAATTTTGAAACCTAGTTTAGTGAACCACCTAGGAAGCTATCTTTGGCTAGGAGCCAACTTTGACCATTTCAAAACCAATTTGAGTTGAGAGCCATTATTCATCATGAAATGTGTGAAGCGTTAATTTTTCTTAGTTTTTCACTCACCATAAGGTGAGGCGGAACTCTGCCAAAGTGAGGCTAGCAATTTTCACACCCAATTGATCTACTTCCTTCACTTTCTTTTGATGCTTTGTTGATTATAAGAAGAGTGACTACCCTTGTGTTGCTAATTGATTGTATTCGTCACTTTTGTGTAGAGAATACAACAGTTCATAAGTATGTCCGTGAACAATTAGAGAAAATTCAGCTCGGATAAAGCCATGCATGATAAACATAGAAATGATCACAAGTTCAAAGTTGGTGATTCAGTTTGGCTTCACATCAGCAAGGAAAGGTTGATAGGTAAAGGTAAAAAATTGAAACCTATATGGTATGGTCCGTTACAAATATTGGAAAAATTCGTAACAACACTTTCTAGTTAGATTTACCTCCTTATATGCAAATATACTCGAGTTATAAATGTTAAGAATTTAAGATTGTATGAACCACCTATGATTGTTGATCATGATGATCCTAACATAGTGCCTTCCATTGATGATTTTGCTCCGAGTATCTTGATGACTTGCGGAAGACATCATTTGAGATAGGAATGTCAAAACTTTGTGAAGGGATGATATTGAGTATCTTCATGTTGGGTTCAAAGGAATTCATCCGAACAAGGATAAATGAATGGAAACTGGAAAGGTGAGGGAGAAATATCCTCACCTATTCACCAATTAAGTTTACTTTTTGGGTCCAAAAGTTTCTCAATGTGGAGGAATGATCCAGGGATCCACACTTGAAACATCAATCTATTATATTCTCGAATCATATGTAGTCATTTTCATGGCATGGAGAAAAAAGATGATTCCGTCAATATCTTGTTTTCAGAAAATGAAGCTTGTTTGCAAAAGTTATGGCTCACTAAAATTTTCAGGAAACTGGTGAAATTTGGGACTACACACATGTTGAACGCGCATGCACTTGCCAAGTGGACAACTTGAAATATGTCACATGGAAAATATTGGTGATTGAGAAAATTTATTTTTGAACGCCGATCTTCGACACTCGGTGATACATGATAGCTGGGCCCCGCTATTTACTAGTTGGGGGCCCTCAGCCAGGGTCAACACACTCGATTATGGAGGTGTGTATTGGCCTCCTTCTCATATTATCACTATACAAACTTGTGTATATATATGCCTCTAATTGCATTTTTATTATGCATGTGAGACTGATTGGTAAGTTCATATTAAACCAATTCGATTCTAAATGCCATGCAATACATATCTATTTGCTAACTACCATGCATTTATATGCTAACTATCCTCCATATTAATCCCAACTTATACGCCATATGCCAATCCAAAGTCTAGAAAAACATTATTAAATGAGGCACCAAAATCCACTAATCAAGGTCAATGTTTACCCATGTGCCATACATTGGCCAACCAAACTACGATGCACAACATAAAGCGGCTCAAAAGCCAATCCAAAACCAATCGCGCTTGCATTTTCAAATTCCTTCCTCCATTTGCGTACCCACAATGTGGGATAAACCTCTTAAACGCCACCTAAGGAGAAGGAGATGGAGGGGGATTCAAACCCTTATCATTTTTAAAAAAATATATCTCCAACCATTGCGCCCATGACTTTGGAAAACTTTATAAAAGGATCTATTTTATATTTGTAAAGGTATTTGGGACTGTGTAAAAATATTCAAATGCTCATAACTTGAGCTCGGAGTGGAATTTGAGGAGATGTAAAAAGAAACCCCTACTATTTTTGATAGAGGAAGATTGTGAGAAGGTCATAATTTTTAGAATTCTTTGTAAAGAATTATTTTCAATATTTTAATAGATCGGTCCCATTCAACCGGATCTGGAGACGTAGGCCTCAAGCGCTGAACTCCGTTATCACGCCTTGTGTCGAATTACTAGTGAATTATCTTCATTTCTATGTATTTTTTCTAGTACTTGTAGGTTTTAATCTTTATTAAAAATCTAAAAAGGTTGTAATCATCTAATTTTAAATCAAAAATCAATACAAAGAAAATTTTGTTTTGTGATCGATTACTAGTTAAAATTGATTTTCAGATCAGCCAACTTTGACCTTTTCAAAACCAATTTGAGTTGAGAGCAATTATTCATCACAAAACATGTGAAGTGTTACTTTTGCTTAGTTTTTCACTCTCCCTAAGGTGAGGCGAAACTCTACCAAAGTGAGGCCAACATTTTTCACCCCCAATTAATCTACTTCCTTCACTTTATTTTGACACTTTGTTGATTATAAGAAGAGTGACTAACCTTGTGTTGCTAATTGATTGTAATAACCACATTTGTGTCTATTTACACTCATCCATGTTTGTGGCTTAGTTTTTAAATGTCTAAAGTGTGTGGAGAAATTTTCATATAATTAATATCCTTTTTGATCTTAATACCCAAGTCAATATCGTCATCGTAGTTAGGCTTGATTTGTCACCTTGATTCTCCTTTGAATTATTATTATTTTTATATTGTGTCGCTACAATTTTGGTATTTATGTCTTGTTTCTTGTAAAATTGTCCTAAATATCTATATTGTGACATTACGCTATACACACTCTAACAATTCCTTGGTATACTCTAGCCCTATTTTGATTTCAATTACTACCTCGATTTTGAAAGGTGTTGTTGTTACCTTTGTGCACATCGTATCAATATTATTTTGATATTAATACCTTAATTTTCCATAAAGTTTGGTTAACATATCTTAGTGGTATTATTGCATCGTTCATACTTGTAACTTCCACTTTTTGAGATATAGGTCTTGATTGGATTCAAGCTCACTTTTAGTATACTTTTTTTGGGGATCATATCAACTTTTTGTTATTATTTACATCTTGTTCATTTATTTGAACTTGACATAAGTGGTGACATTTTGTTGATCATCTTAAATGTCAAACTACCATTTGGAAACAACTTGGGAAGTAAGTTCATTGATTGATTGGTTCAGAACAAACCTTGTGTGATTGTTTCTTGTGATTATTCATCATTTTGACTTATCCATTTAGGACAATCACTTTGATCCATTGATTCTTTATCATTCATTATTATTTGGTCATTAATTTGTCTTTGTGTTTTGAACTCACATGATTTTTCCTTGTGTTTATTTGCCTTATAAAATCATTTCTAGGACAATCCTTTAGGTCTTTGATCCTCTTGATCTTCTTGTTTTTGCCTAAATTCATGATCAATTTTGAACATATCTTTCAAACCTTGGAAAAAATATTTCCTATCAAGAAAATTTTGCATCAATTGAACATTGGAAATATTTCCTTTGTATCCTTTATGTTGCTAAAATTTTGATCAATCATTTGACATTTACGCCTCCAAATCTTGTTGGATTATCAATATTGAGTCATCACAATGTATGTTTTCCTTAGCTTCCCTTTTGGAAAATCACACAAGCATCCCCATCTTTACGAAATTTCTAGTTGGTTGTTGTTATGTTGCCCAAATCAACATGAAACCTTCTTCACTTTGAAGAAGTTTGATCATACAATCTAGGTATAGGCCTTTGAACCCAACACACGCCAACAAAGACTGATTATCACAGGTTCCTTATACTTACGACTATAAAGAATCAAAATTTAGGCATTCACATCAAAATACACGTCCATCATGACTAAACCATGTTTGGTTCTTCGTCTTTAGAGAACCCATTCAAGTAAACCATTTCCCACATTCATCTCATAGTTAGTGGTATGGTTTGGACATTTCTAGTCTAAATTTTTATTTGCGTTCCCCCACTCTTCTTTTGATTATAATCCAAACATTTCCTCTTCTTATGAGGATTTTAATCCAAATATTTCCTTTGATTCTTCTGATGATTTGGATCCAAAATACTATTCCGATTCATCTCATTCGAATCCTAAGTTGTGATCTTCCCCTCCTTCACACAACCTTCTTTACAATTCATATAATGCGATTCTTGAGTCACAGTCCTCCCCTTTTTCATAAGACCTTCTTTATAAAACATATAATGCAATTCTTGAATTGCGGTTCTCCCCTTCTTTGCTTGACCTCTTTTATCAGTCACCTCAATGAAATCTTCCTCCTTTGAAGATTTTTGTGACTCAAAGTACTTCTAGTCAATCATCTAAGTCAACTCCTATGTCACAATCTACAAAAGTTTGGATGCAAAATCCTCCTATTCTTGCTCCATGACAACGTCATCTTATAGGGAAACCTATACCAACCAATTCTAAATCCACATCTTCTTCTACTCACGAGACATCTAGAATTAATTCTACTTTATCTCTTTAGTCATATTATTCTATCAATCATCATCAAACATATTCTAAATATTTCACACCATTGGCCCTTTTTTATGCAATAAAACCCTCGTGGTCAATCGAAAACCCATACCTATTTATTTATTTCAAAACAAGGAGCAATCATGGCCTTTATAGGGAACATGAAGATATCCTCTAAAAAATTAAAACAAGGATTCACTTTATACTTTGATGCATTTGTGTATTGTGTGGAAAATTTTGATTCCTTTTATCAAGAAATGAAGGAAGAGCCTCGAGATCACGTAACTTAATCCTCCTCTTATTCTTCCATCTTCACATTCTTCATTATGTGATGAAAATCCTAGGTATTGCATTGATCCATGGCCTATCTTCTCATAACCCAATCAGTCTTTGTCTATCACAATTCCTCAATCACAATATCTTATGGGGTCAAAACCAAGTAGCCCTTCATCTTCGTTTAGGTGTGGGTCACCTTCTTGTAGCCCTCCCTCTACTATTTTTGGGAAATTTTTGAGTGTTCCACTATCTTCTATTCTTAGGGCACGTCTAACTAGCCCCTTATCTTCTATGTATGGATCACCCCGAGGTATTCAATCATCTTCTATTCTTGGGCCAAATCCTAGTAGCCCTTCATCTTCCAATTATGGTTCATGGCCTAGAAAACCTTCTCCTTCTATTTTGGGGCCACATCGTAGTAGTCCTTCATATTATGTCTATGGATCACCTCTGATATCCCAACTTCTTCAATCCTTGGAACGTATCCTTTTCATCCATCACATTGTTTTTCTACCAAATATTGTGGCAATCCCACCTTCATTTCTCACATAAATTCTAAATGTCCATGTTCTTCTCCCGGTTCTGGGATCGACAAAGTCAAGCATTATCTTATAAGAAACTTAGACAAGTTCTTTATCAAGATAAGATCAAAACTCCAAAGATCTCAAAAGATCCCAACAATTAAAACAATTATAAAATTCAAAATCAAACATGATTCCATAATGCACAACAACTTACCCATCAAGTATGGCGCAAAGTGAAGAAACCTATGGATAGGGAACTCAAGCTCCCACATATGAAACCAATGTCTCAAAAAAATCACAATCATTTGTTGAGTGTGAGCTCACTTTGTTGGTATCCAGATTTAATCTCCTTCACAACTTGAACAGCATCATGAATTTACACAAGACACTCAAGGGTAGATAGATGATTTGTATGTCATTTGTAGCTGGGGAGCACATCTATCTAGCTTGTTGGCACTCAAGATTTGAGGGAGTGGATAGCACCTTCAAAAGGATCTTGATCTAATCCTCACTGTTTTAGGTTGTGCCTATCAACCAAGGCAAGAGAACCTATATTGTAGCCCTTATATGGTAAAGGAGATTAAGATATCCTTGTATTTTGCACATTGTGTGGAGATGGCCTTGGGAAAACATGATCAATTATCCATTATTCAAAATCAAAGGATTTTCACTACTAAATGATGGAAATGATTTCAAGACAAGGCTAAGGTTGCTAGAGACATAATAAAATCCTGATATGCTTTGTGCATTTTTGTGAATGGGTTGTATTCTTTTGTTAACACACAATGCAATGCAGGGGTAGTATGGGTAGGATGAGTTATTTTGAATGAAATTTTGTTGGGAGATGTTTAGACAAGATTAGCCAGGGATTACCAACTTCTTTGAGAACCTTTGTAAGAGATTTGCAACACCTAAATAGCAGAGGTGTTTCAATGGGTTTAAAATACTCCTTTAACTAAGATATGTGCACCAAATGGAGGCCCAGATCTGCACTCTTCCACACAAACTTTGATAACCTGCCACAAAATCTTGAAGCAAAATACCAACAAAGTATCTAGGAATCCCTATTTAATCATGACCTAAGGTGCACCCAAAGGTTTACAAACAATCTCAATATTCAAGACAGGTAAAATGATTTTAAATTTGTTTATCTTCTATCAGATGAAGGATCTTCTGAATATAAGATTGCAAATGCCATTAAACCATCAACAAGAAATGAGACCCTATATGATCAAAGAGATCCTAAACACAAGATTACAACATGAGCAAGAAACACAAATTGAAAACATTCTGAGACATAAGCATATGCAAATTTTGCCAAGAGATAACACCACATAATCCAAAATTTGATCAAATACATCAATAGGGGAATGCTATAAGAACAATCTCAGATCCTGTTGATGGCTTTACAACTGAAACCAACTCAACATGATGAAATCTGATACAAAATGGAATTAAAAATGGCTCTCAGGTGGTTTTCTCCAGAGAAATGGATTTCTTCCAGCTTTTTGCTTGAAAATTCTAAGTCTCTCTTTTTTTCTCCTTTTTGTCTCCTCCCTTCACAAATGATTCAAAAATACATTTTATATCTCATGCCAGCTTGGAACATTTCTTCCCAAGCAAATAATATGCTTAAGGAATCAAATTTGTTACAAAACCCTTCATCATTTCATGAAAATGAGATCAAACTGTAAAACAACTTGCATATTGCCAGGATGCACAAATTTTTAAAATATTGCATGAGTTCAGATCCTTATCCATCCCAGGGTCACGTTTTTAGCATTCAGGCATGCCAACATGCTTTAGCAATCATTTTTCACCTTTTACCCTTTTAATTTTTACCTCTGCATTTTTTATTTTCACCTTTCACATTTTTTACATCGGGCCAAAGAAAAAATGCATCAAAAACATTGCAGATCATCAAATTAGCTCATGAAAATGATTCCATTATTCTCAAAAGGCCAAGGGGACTCAAAATCATATAAGGTTCGATGAATTTTGATGAAGAAATGTGATTTCCAAGCTCCTTGGAGCTCCCATGGTGCCTAAAACTAAAAACGCACAGTATCCGTTGATTTTGATCAACTTTTAATATCAACCTTACACGTGGATAATTCCATTTAAGGAATAAGATCAAAAATACCTTTTTGACCTTTGAATGAAGTGGGACACATGTCACAACATGATTGGATCGACCTCCCATGCTCTAGAAATGCATTTGCGACCCTTTTTACCTTTGGAAAATTTTACAAAAAATCTCCGCTTCTCCCCTGGACCCGCCACGTGTCCACATGTGGGCCCTACTTGAAAATGCGGGCCAATTTCATGAATTTCACCACCCTTTTGAGAAAAGGAAAATTTTCTCAAAACACTCCATGGGCCCGAACACCCGCTCTCTTCTCCGCCACGTGGCGCCTCTGATTCACCGGGGCCACGCCTCCAACTCGCCTTCAGACCTCCCTGCCAAATTTTGAAAAATTTAAAACTCATTGTGGGCCCACAATCTCCTTTTGACCTCCTTGAAATGCACCATGTGTCCAACGTGGATTGGCCATGGAAGCATGCCTTCAATTTTGTCTTTGAAACATTTTCCGAGATTTGTAAAATTTCCAATGGTAACCCCGAGCTCTCGAACCTCCGCCCCTCCGTTCACATTTCTTTGTATTTGGCAAAGTGGACAATTTTTGATTTTAAGTTTTTGCCTCCAAAGGCAAAAAAATCCAAAACATTCCCACCAACCCACTTTTCCCTTTCTTTCTTTTGAACACGTGTCTTCTTTTCATTGGTTGCGGGATTTCGGCTTGAAAAATTACTTTTACCTTTTGGAGTTAAAAACTTCAAAGTTATTTCAAAACCGGCCCTCCCATTTTAGCTTCTCTGGACACGTGTCCACTTCTCATTGGATGAGGACTTTCAGGGCTAAAATGTCCCTTTGAACATTTTGCAAAAGAAAAGCAAAATTTCTAAGTATAACCCGCCATCTGCCAATCCTTCGACCAATCACAATGTGCCACGTAGGCACTTTACTGTAGCAAGCGGAGCCACGGATCAAATTTTTCCCTTTGTCAAAATTTCAAAAGCGACAAGTTAGAAATGTTTTCCCATATATCCATGGCCAATAGGAACCCGCCACATCACCGATGAGTTGCGAAAGATGAATTTGACGGGTAGATGATGCCCGTATGACCGTCAAAACATCAAAAATTCAAATGATGCCCTAGAAATTGAAAATCTTCACAAGGATGGCAGATTTCTTGATTTTAAGTCAATTGAAACATGATTTAACATTGTTTTTGACTTGGGGATTGGGATTTCACTTGCAAAAATCGGGATTTGATGAATTTCAAGTTTTTCACGTTTTGACAAAGGAGAAATGACACAGCCCGTAAAAATGAAGAAATTAGGGCACAAATGGGGGAAAATTTGGAAAATTATTTTAGAACAGGGAAAAATAACAACATTATGAGCATTTGAAAGTTTTCAATTGGAGAAATCAAGTTTGCAGACCATCCAATCGACCAATGAAATGTTTCAGAGTAGAATTTGACATGAAAATTTTAAGGCACATTATGAAAACTCAATAATGGGACCAACACTCACCACGATCATTGAGATTAGGGATAATATTACACTTGATAAGAAAACATGCTTAGTCTCTCTTATCAAAGAAATCGTGAAAATCGTTGCTAGATCCTATCACATAAAGTTTCATGTTTCATTTCGATAACCATTTAAAAATTAAAAAAATCATAAAATAGTTCAAAAAAAAGAGAGAAAACATTAAAACATTACAAAAACAAAATCAAAGGTATAAATATCTAACATTTCAATTAGGTGTTGCATACACATGGATGTTATTTCTTCCCTTTATTTCATATTCCTCTACAAGTTATCCACCATTTTCATCCCTTCGATGATATTTTGTCTAGCTTATTTTGTAGACATTTTGTGACATTTATCTCTATGGCATCTGTTTTACCTTGGTCTTTCATAACCTTAGTAAATTAAAGAACTAATGACCTCTTAGAGATCCTATCACTATCTACATATAATAAACTTGTTGGGAAGATTTTTTTGGGTGTATTTTTGACACTATAAAATGTTGTTATCACAACAACTTCCACATCCTTCCATCAAGCCATTAGTGGTTCTTAACCCCTTGTTAACTAAGAGAGTTGAAATAAGTTTTCAGGAAGAAAAAGAATCAAAATCAACCAATCAAAAAGAAAAAGCAATTTGATATATAACTCTCTTGTGGTATTTCCAATAATCTCTACCAGGCTATGGATGACTAATCGACAATAGAGAATTTTTTTAACTAGAATCAAATGCATCTCCTTTGGGGCTATGACGCCTGTGCAATAGAGAAATGTACAACTCTTCTTCCATAATCCATTCACAAATCACCTTTCAAACTAAATCATTCATACACATTGGCTAGTGTCTTTACTTACTATATATCAACTCTTTCTTTCAAGAGATAATTCATTTTGACATACACACACAGGGATCTTGATGAGTAAACAAGATTAGTATATTATCAAGTGATACTTTTGGGATCTTTTTCAAACTCTTTCTTTAGCACACATCTTGTCTCATGATTTGTGCCTTGGGATAATCACTTTTTCATCGACCACCTTATAACTATTTTCTTAGCATCCTCTGTTCTTCAAAATTATTTACAACATCCATGTGTATTAGATGTCCTCTTTTCCATGTTTGTAGGCACTTTTGTCCCCTTTTAATAAGATAATTTTCTAATTATTTTCTCTCATGTGTTTATTAGCTAACTCACGTTGGGGAATCCTTGCTCCCTCATAATTGAACCTATTTTATATTGGCCTTGATCCCCTTTAGTGTGTGAAGAGTTTTCCTTTGAATACTCCCACCTAATCATTGGGGAATTTTCACATCTTCACTTTCTTGTGCATATGTGTGGCATTCTACCCTTGTACATCCCATCTATTGTTGGGGAATCCATGCTTCTTTGTCTTCCTATACATAGTTTCAGAAAACTTTCAAAATAAAAAACATTGAAATATGTTTCTAAAAAATCAAAAACAATAAAAATCATCCTATAAAATATCACTCTTTGGTTCCTACCTATTCTTATGTGCGAATCACATATCATCTTGATCTACCTCTATCAACAAAGCTAGTTTACTTACTACATCATGTATTCTAGGGCACAATGAGTTGCTTGGTAATATTTCATAGTGTACGATTGATTTTCATAGGCACTAAGTGTCCTTCATTATTCCCCTTACATGTATCCTTGCTTGGGGTACCATATTTTAACCCTTGTCGTTAATTCACACAGGTTAGAATCAAATCTTGATAACAAAAACATAGCATTATGTTTCTCTGTTAGTTTATCTTGTTTACTTTCTCGTATTGCATTGCATTATGTATGTTGCGAGGAGTTAGGCATCTTTACTTTCTTGTATTGCATTAGATTTTGTATGTTGCGTTGAGTTGGTGTTTTCGACAAGGAAAATTGTTCATAGTATGGATTTTCATGTCATTCTACTTTTCTCGTATGCTTATATTTGTAATAAGTAATGATGACATAGATCTTTGGCAATATGATGACACTAAAGTCATTTGAATACATTGGATGAAATCTTGATCTTTTCTTTCTATCTTCATTCCTCTTCTACATCATTCTCCTATCAACACTATTCTTCTAATTCACCTAGGGCATCCTTCCCCTACCCATTATTCTATCCATTTCTCTCACCTTTTTCAATCGTCAATCACCTTCTTTCATCACCCCATCAACACTCTAGGGGAATCTCTCACTTCTATTATTTTTTCTTCCACCCCTTCAAAATTTTATCTCGTCTACTATCTTTGAAGTGGCGCCACTTAGGCCATCCCAAAGAGGGGAAAATATAGACACCTATAATTTAGCTCGAGCAATTTAAATACTTAAATTGTGCTAATTATACCCTTTCCTACAAATTGACGACATATTGTCAATATCACACATTTTCTCTATTATCATCATTAATTAATTACATTACGTTAGTTAATTAACTCTTCTATCCAACAATGATGCCAATTAATGACATTCCATTAATCAACTCCCTTTCTATCTAGATTAATTAATTATTTATAATTAATTAAGCTCCCCTTTCTATCTAGATTAATTAATTATTTATAATTAATTAAGCTCTCCTTTCTATCTAGATTAATTAATTATTTCTAATTAATTAATACCCCTTTCTATCTAGATTAATTAATTATTCTTAACTAATTAATTCTCTCTTCTATTTAATCAATAAATCGCTATTTATTTGATTAAGATTCTCTCATAACATAAATCATACTAACTATTCCTCTAAAAAGTTTCTATAAGCTTGCACACCTATCAATTAATCACTTTGGTTAATTAATAAATCCCCTCAATCCCCATGAGTCACTAGAGAATAAAATAAACTCTCCTAAGGTTGACTCAACCCTCCTTAAACCATGCTTATCCACAACTAACCCAACCTCTCTATTATCCCACATGTAAAGGGGTGTAGAGATTCTTTTATACATTAGGCTATATTAGGAGCCCTCCTCCTACCTTTCTAGTTACACCTTGCATTCTTATAGATAATCTATAGGAATTTTATCCGAGAGTATTCTTCATTGGAGGAGCTAGCTATTTTCATTTCTTGCATTCATTCTTCCAAGTTTGAAGTCATATGGAGATATGCCAAATGGTCTTGTAGCCATGGATTGACAAGAATCCATTCTTGAAACCTCAAGATTCAAGCATACAATCAAACTCTTTCATTGATAAGAATATAAATAGGTTCATTTCATTAGCATTCAATTAGAGATAGAGGTTAATTTGTTTAGCATGTTAGTTTGAATCTTCATTTTATGTTCTAATGTAAATATGTTAATAGATTATCTTTGTTTAAGCTCTAAGCATGATGGTATATTGATCTAGTTATCATTTTATTGAAGCTATTAGGTGTTAGATTTGATTTCTTTTTCTTTGTTAAGTAATTCATGTACACACACGGCTAATTGGCCCTAAAACTTACAAATATTCTCTGAATCCTTGAAAATCCTTTCCATGTTATCATCCCTTTTATCCTCCTCCATGATGAATTTTTCTCCTTTGATCTTCTCTAGGGGTGGTGCATGGGTCCTAGGAAGGCTGATGGTAGCCCCTCCTAAAACTGATTGAAAGCTTGAATGCTCTAGAAGATCCTAAATCACCTAGGGGGATTGATTTTACTTTCCTAAATCACCTAGGGGGACACTTGACAATCACATAGGGATCATTTGACTAATAAGATAGGACTGACATTGAGGATGGACTGACTGGGGTGTCTTGGGAAGGTATGAATTTGAAAATTTTCAACATTGTGGTCCATTGTCATGCTTGAAAATTGGAAATTTTCCTATTACACATTTGCATGAAAAATAATGGCTCTAGCTTGGGGATATGTTATGGACTATTGTAGTGAAGAAATGGCATGAGAAATCCCAGAATCTCAATTTACAATACATTGACCAATGCCTTATCCATTGGGCTTTACAGGAGTCATTTACAACTTGCGAGAGATATCTTGAAAGGAAGAACACACACACACAAACACACACACAAAAATGGAAGGGAAACATGCAAGAAGGGAAAAACAACACACAATAGGAAAGGGAAATTATATATAGGGGAGGGGTATTACAGAGGGGGAAAAATATATACATACCTAGCGATGGGTTGAGAAAAGTACATGCCATCATGAAATAGCGATTGAAGTTTGACCTTTGAAGCACAAAAATTGTTATTTGATCAAACCATGCTTTTGTGATGGCCTTGCATGGCTTGAGAAGAAGAATACTGATCATGATTCCATCCTCATACTCACACTAGCACTGAGAACGTTCTTTCATCCATTGAAAATTTGGTCACCTTCTTGAAAATTTGCATTTTGAAGATTCCTCTTGATGTCCATGACCATGAGACACCATTCCTTCATACTTTCAAGATTGGAGATGTCGACCTTAGCATGGAGACATTCTTCATCCTTGGATTTCATCTTAAAATCATATCCTATATTAGCAAGGTACTCAAAAGGAGTGAGAAAAACTGATTTCCTTCCCATTCAAGAACTTCTCTTGACATCTCACTTTGCTTCCCAAAGTGATTACTTCCCAAAATAGAGGCTATATCATTGAGATGGAGGCCCCATCAATCTTTGTGAAATTTTGCAACATGGGAACATGTTCAAGGCATATTGGAGCTTGAAGAATGGTGAGCATATTTTGATTTTGAATTTGTTGACAAGAGTCCCATGCACCTTCACCTTGTTGTTTGGAGTAAATTTTCATCATCATCCATCTTCCCAAAGTTCATCTTGGTATCATTTTCCAAATTGCAACCCTCAACTTCTTCATAGAGGCATTTTTACCTTCAAGTGAATTTTTCCATATGAGATCTTGTTTTGTATTGGTAGAGTGTTCTAAAGTAGTGGAAACAAGTTGACCTTGAACATACTCCCAAGAGTCTTGCAAATTTTTACTTTGTTTAAATAGTTCTCTTCAATGCAAATCATATCAATATTTTCCTCATTTTTTTCCTTCACAGTGGAGGTTTTGTCCTCAAGATTGAGGAATTCCAAAGGATATTCAAGAACCTTCCTTATTTTGCACTCATAAAATTCTTCACACAATGTGGAAGAAAAAGACATGCTTTCACATTCACTCTCATCAACCAAAGTATTGGGAAGTCATCAATCTTATCCAACTTCTCCATCTCAACATCAAAATTGGTGTACCAAAATAGGAAGCACAAATTGATTCATACCTTGTCTTGCATCTCCATATCCTAGGTTAATAGTTCCATACTAAGTTGAGGATCTTCGATCTCTTCTACAACCTTCAAGATGTCTTACACAAATGATTCTTCCAAGTTCACCATAGGCTCATCTTCATTTTTATTGAAAGAGTCTCTACATTGTGCCTCCAGCAGATGACTAAAATTTGATCCATTTGGGCCCATGATTGATTTGAAACATCCTCGTTCACTCCTTCCATGATTTTTGTTTCCCAATATTCACTTTCTTGCAAACACGAGCATACTTGATTCATGACACATTCTGACAAGGAGAAGAGGTCCATGCTTTGTGGGAAGGGAACTCCTTTGAGCTCAAAATCCATATCATCTTCTTGATGGGAAGCGTAGGACCATGTTGGGGTAGGAAGCATGGGAAGGATCATCAATTCTATCTTGATCATTCATTATTGAATCTTTCGTGCTCATATGGACAATGAAAGACTTCATACTCACCGTGTTGATCATTCTACTCCTTGGCTTCAAGAAGGAAGTGGGCCTCTTCTATTTGGTTATTCATGATTGAATCAAGGGAAAGGATTTTGGTTCTTCATTTGTCTCCATTTCTTCATTCAACATTCTTCATCACTTGAATGATAAAAATAGGAAGGCAAATCATCCATGACCATCTTAAATTCACCATCTTCGGTCCATGATGTAGGATTGATCTCATGTGTTTCTTCACATACCTCCATTCTATCATTAATTAAAAGATTGAAATTTGAAAGGAGATTATTCATGCTTACTTTGAACTGATCATCTTGTATTTCCTCATCATTGGTGGAGTCTTCAGAAGGCATCAATCATCCATTATGCAACAAGAATATTCCTCTATTGAATATATTACTCCTCGCATGGGTTGTTCCTCGAGCAAAATGAATTGGTGAATGGTGGTTCCATCTCCATGTCCTTCTCATCATCTTCAAGGTGTTTCTTTGATTTCTAATGGAGGTTTCAAGAATAAGATCTTCTTCAGTTGACCTTGCATCATCCTGCCTTTCATCATATTCCATAGTGCTGATTTGATCTTCATCAAAGGCTCAAGGATAGGATTTTCTTCAACAACATTTAGGAATATTTCAGGGATGAATACCCTATAGTATGAACAATCTTCAAGATCTTCCTCCATAGGAAAAAAATCTTCTTCTTCTTTTTTATGGGCTACTTCAAGTTGCTCATACATCTCTTGCATAGCTTCAACATATTTCAACATTTCGAGGTAGATTTGGGGGCTAGAATTTCCTTGCATAGTTTTTATGATTCTTTCCATATACTCAAGTTTTTAAGATTCCCATTTTATCATTCCTATATGCAAGGAAATCATCCCAAGGGAGGGTGATGAAAGACATGGCCCCAATATTTTCATTCAATTGTGCATAAGTGAGGGTATTACCTTTGGCATATTCTTGAGCTTCACACCTTATCTTATATTTTCTTTGAATATTTTCCAACAACTCCCTACTTTCTTCTTCATCAAAAAGTTTTAATTTCTTTCCTTTGTCTGATTGTAAGTTCTTTCTTGAAGTAGGATACCCTTTTACTACTCTTGAATTATCCTTTTGTAAAGGCTGGTTTGGAACCATGGCTGATCAACAATCTTGATTTCTCATGCAACTATCTTCTTCTTCTTCTTTCTTCATTGTCACTCATTGGTACTTCACTCCAATCTAGAAATTTCTTCATCATGATGTGGAAATGAATGTGACAAGGATTCATTCCTTGATGAGTCACCTTCAAAAATGATCTTCTTTGAAACCTTTTATTTTTTTGGATATTTGATTTTTTTGGATTTTTAGACCTTGTGGTCATATTTTGGGTGTAGATGTTGCTAAATCTACCCCACGGTGGTGGGCACCATAATTGATTGGTGAGAAAATTTTTTGGGTGGAATTTTTTTTGGGTTTCTTGCCAACACTTTGGGAATCGAAGTCCCTCTACTTAGATGGTACAAATTTCATATTTTCATGCACATAAAAAAGGTGGATTTTCCTTCGGTGGCCTTACGGTCGGGGATCCAACAAGGGCACTCCACTAACCTTATGGAAAAGCTAGCAATTTCTTGCTAGAGAAGAATTTTTCTAGAGAGCGGGAAAGGGAGTGAGAAAAGAGATAGGAGAACTAATGTCATGGGTAGAAAATCATATTCCTACACACACTAGTTAGAAATTTCCACACATGCATTTATGAGAAGAAACAACCAAAACTTCCATGCTACTAACTAGAGGAAACCATGCATACAAATATGCACACATTCATATGCCTTGGAAAATAAAAAATTCTTCCTTACTTAGCATTTCAATTAAAGTTGTACAAAGTAGGGAAAAGGAGGAAACATATGCAAGAGGAGAATGGAAGAAAATGGCTATCTCCTTTGTTCTCTCTAAGCACAATGTACTCTTGAGTTTACAAAATTGATCACCAACCCTTTGAAATGGGAATGGATTTACAATTTATAGGAAGATAAATGACTCTTCATATACCCCCAATGACTTTTCATATGTCCTTGAGAAACTTAAAACTTTTCAACTTCCTAGGAGAATATTAAGTCCCTTTTTATAACATAAAGGTGACTTTTACATTAGAAACATAAAGTTACTTTTTAATTTCATTAAGGACATATAAAAAGTGCACCCTATAATGAAGAATTAGAACATGGAGGAGAGATAAAGAGGGGAGAGAGAGAGAGATAAATAAGAAGAGAGAACATTATGTTGATGAAGAATCCACTCTGTTTTCCTAAAGGTTCTAATTGAATTGATCTGCGATGACTTCGAACCCTTTGGCACATTTCAATCCTCCTTTTTTGATGATGCATTTCCATTTTTATCCACTTTCTATTTTTAGTATGCCTCACCATGGACACATGCTATTTTTAGTAAGTGCACTTAAGGTGGAAAATTTTGATCCGGAATCACAGGGCATGATGATAAGGCAAGACACGTGTGCAAAAAATTTCATGACAAATGGATCAATAGGGAAAAATTTATGCATGGGCAATTTTATTGTCCCTACTACACCAAGGGGATGAGAGGGACAAAAAAACCCACTTTGTTCCTAGAGGCATGATTTTGCACTTCAAGACCTGAAACTGGAGGGAGAGTTGAGGAGTGTGAATACACACGTAATGTAAAAAATTGGGATCAAACAGAAAATAGAGAAAATTTATGCATGGGTGAATTTTACTATCCCCATTGCACCTTTGCAAAGGGACATGAGGTGCAAAAAAATGCGCCATGCACTTTTGAGAGGAAAACATAAGAATTTGGCCCGCCAGAAGAAAACTTGAAATTGAGATTTCCTAGAGCTCCAAAGGTCTTTTTGGGTGAAATTTTATATGATTTTGACTCCAAAAACCTTCCAAGATCAATGGGATGGGTCTATATTTTAATTCTTCCTGAAACTCCCTAAATGGCCCCTTTTTTTTATCAATATTGTCAATATATCCTACGAATAATGAGCTCCACTGAAAAAGCATCAAGAGTTTTTGAAGAATATGATGATTCCACCTTGTAGATGATTCTCTTAGCTTTCCAATGAGTATTTGTTTTCCTCTCCTTAAAATCCTTACAAGAGCTCCTTACTATTTTTAGAATCATCCTACTTCTTCAACAAAGATCATGTACCTATTTTGAAATTTGCCTAAGAGACAACTTACTATTTTTAGTAAGTGTCAGAATCTACCTCTTTGAACTCCAACTGATGTTTCCAACTTGAATGTTTATCCCCTTGTATGCTTCTTTGTGAAATCTTCTTTCAGAAAACTTACCATTTTGAAATGACTTACTATTTTTAGAAGTGGTATTGTATTTTTTCCATTAATAAAGTCCCCATATAGGAGGTGATTTTTTCTCTTTTTTATGAACTGTTCATTTCATCACTATTTTTCTCTGACTTCTTTATGGTGACTTACTATTTTTAGGCACCTATATAGGTAACTTACTATTTTTAGTAAGTGGTCATTTTCACTATTTTTTTCTAATCTAGAAAATCATTCTAACGACCTCATGATTATCTTCACACACTTTTTTCGCCATACTTTTTGATGAAGACTAACCAAAATAACAAACATGTATTGTAGGAAAGCTTACTATTTTTGGAAAGTGGATCTCGGTGCTCATTTTGATGGAACACATATTTTTGATTTGGCTCATCATCATGATCTTATCCTCCGAATTTCACTTGATTTCACCCACCAGAATGCTTGGAAATAAAAATGAAATTTTTACCTGGCAAGAGCTTTGGGCACAAAGCTACCATGACAACCATTAATGGAGTCATGAAGATTTTTTGGTCTGGTTTTCACCTCTGATCATGATGAAATTGACTCCATTGGGATAGGTTTTTCATTTGGAGTCTATGTGCAAATTTTTAGCTCGATTCCATTGTTGGATTGATGGGAAATCCGATGAATGTGAGCTAGGGCACAAAATGGGGTTTTTATGAAACAAATGATTTAGGGCATCATTCAATCTCTCATTTTTTGCATTTTTATCATCTCTAAAATGAGGAAGTCTGAAAAATATCTCATCTCAATCCGACTTGTATTTTGCAAGATATGAATATTTTTCGATTGGGAGACTTCGTAGTTATCTAGCAAAAATCTTCATTTTCTTCATTTCTCTAGCCATTTTAATCCATTATTTTTATGATTTTAATGTTTTTTATGGAGAGGAATTTCATGGAGTTATTTAGATGCAAAAATGGATGATTTGGATTTCATAAGAAATTCAGTAGAGTTTCGGCAGCTATGGAGGCGTGGGGGAAGAATGGCAAAAATTGGCTAAGTATTGATATTTATAGATTGAAAATGGAAGAGGAGGGGATGGGGGAATAAGGGTAAATCTATTTCCACTTTTCACCTCATTGTGACACTTGTCTTTTTTGATTTGGTGTGCACTTTGGAGAGGGGGCTAGATTTTAGCACTTGGGAGATTAACTAATAAGTACATGGTCTTATTGGTGATGATGAGGCCGATATGTCCGATTAATGTATAATATATGATCTCATCATACTCTCCTTTTGATTAAGTTTGATTGCATTGTGTGACTTTTAGTTGATCTAATATGAGTTAGGATGTAACTATCTGTCTTTTGATTGATTGTGATCCTAATGTTAAAAACTCTGAAATTCCTAACATAGTGTGTGTTTAAATTCAGTTTTGTAATAAAGTAGGTCTAATCAGTTGAGGAAATGAAGTAGGTGGTGTTCAATATGTTTTTGATAGCATTTGATCCTACACAGCTTAGTTCAGAACTTCCAAGCTAGTTTCAAAACTCCATCACATAGTCATCATTTAGTTCCGAACTTTCGGACTTAGTTCCGAAACTCCAGAATTTAGTTCCGGAATTTTCGACTTAGTTCCAAAACTCCTGGTGACAGCTCCAAAACTCTCACAGGTTTTGGTTCTTAACAATTTCCTATGGTTCTGGAACTTCTCCAAAGTTCCGAACGATGGGAGTTATCTATTTTAAACCACATCTAGAAATTTTGCATCTACAATCATAAAGGATGAGAAGATTTTGAACACAGATCCAAGAAGAGTTATCCTACAACTATCTGATCAACCACCATCTGACTCAACATCTATTCTGGGCAAGATTTGATTTCATCATAATCATTGAGACAACTAGGATTGTAAAATGTATATAAAAGCAGACCTGCATTAGATAGAAAAATAATGAGAGATATAGAACATAGAAGAGAAATAGATTAAGTATCTAGATCCAGTACATTTTGTAATACTAATTTTTTCATCAAATAAAATAGCCATTCTGATTTGAGAGAATTCTGAGTTGTTAAAATCTTGATTCAAGGAGGAGCAAGGGCCCACTCCCCAAGGACTAGGATATTCATTTATTTGGTATTTATATTTCTTCAGAAAATAGCTTAGATCTGTTAATTTTGTATTGCTTTAGTTCTTTCAGTTAAATTCTATTGCATGCTTGTTCCTGTAGGTGTTTAAATAAATATTTATATTTCTTGCAATTATTTTCAAGCATTTTAATCTGAGTGTTTACCTTCAAAAGAAAGTGTGTTTATTTTCCAACAACAAGTGTGTTTCCTTTTTGCACGGTGTGTTTCCTTTCAACAAGCTTTCAGTGTGTTTTATTTTTGGCAAGTTTTCATAGTTTGATTTGAATAAGGTTTTACCAAGAAGTCCTTAAGACATTAAAGAGATCCCCCAGAAAATATAAAAATAATTACAGTAAACTACTAGATAAATTAAAGTACTCTTGTTGTATATAGCTTTGGACACACCCCTGGTTTGATATGACATCAATAAGAAGTTGATTAAATGAAGGGAATGATGACACCCATCATTTTTGGCACCATTTCTAGGGAACACCAGTTGGAATTTTCTAATTAAGTGTTAGCAAGAGCAACAAAACATACATCTAGTAGTTGAAGAATCTTCCCTACTATATCACAAAATATATGAGTAGACCAAGAGACTCATAGGGTAGATTCCTTCCAAAAAAATCTTCACAAGAATTCATAACATCCTCTAGTCAAAGTAAGGAAATTGATCAAGAATTGGAGGCACCACCATCCCCTGTCAGACAAGAAATAGAATTGCCATTTTTGGAATTCTTAGATCAATCACCTAAAGGGAGTAGAACTTTTAGGAGAAGGCTTATTACCCAAGATCCATTGAGGGTAAGTTTTGATTCTCAATTGAGTAGTCAACCTCCTACTCCTAATTTTTCACCTTCCCCAAAGCATACAACTTACCACATTGATTGGGAGGAAACTTCAGAAAATATTTTTGAAATGGCATGAGAAGCTGAGGGAGTACCTGATAGGACCTTTACCTATCCAATCCAATTGGGAGATGATGACACATCAATGAAAAAAATATTCACTGTACATTTACCCACCTTCAGAGGGATGACATCTGAAGATCCTGACCAATTTCTATTTGAATTCAAGGTGCTATGTCAGACCTATGATTATAAAATAGATAATAAAAACTCAAGCTATTTCCATCCACCTTGAAGGATGTAACAATGAGGTGGTTCATGGGATTAACATCCAAATCTATTAGCACTTGGGCACAAATGGAGACTTCCTTCCTAGATAAATACCAAGATTATTATAGAGGGAGAAATAGGAAGGAAGAATTCTTCAAAATCAAGCAGGAAGAGGATGAAAACATAGAAGACTATTTAGATAGATTCCTCTTTGTTAGTAAAAGATGTGGATTTGTGCTTACAGAGGAATTAAGTAAAACCATTTTTCTCAAAGGTTTGGATGATGAATCTAGAGAAATCCCTTAACTTGATAGGAGGGGGAGACATTGATCAGATAAGAATGAATGGAATTAAAGAGATTTGTAGAAGCTATTCTAGAACAAGAGGTGGACCTAGAAAAGGAAAATTAGTAAAAAGTCTAATCTAGATATGAACAAACTAATGGATGAGTTATAAAACTTTAAAACAAACATTTTAGTGCAATTAACCTCTACTATGGATGGATTAAAAGATAAAGCAAATTCCAAAACTGAACCATTGGCTATGTATTGTCCTAGATGCAGGAAGAAGCATGCATTAAGATATTGTCCTTTGGATAAAATAGAAATGTGTCTTATCTGTGAATCTAAAGAACATGATACTGATGTTTGTTCTTTGCTTCGTGTCATTAAAAATTATCTTAAACAAGCCACATATACAACTGAATAATTGAATTTTGTTCAAAAACAACCTAACCAAGGCAGTTTATGCCAAGATCAGCTCCTAATCCATGGACAATGCCATGGGTTTCTCAGAGCATACCAAAAATTGGGGACAACCACCTTGGGTACCTCCAACTTGGAACCCTCAAGATTGGAATAATCAAGCTTGGTATGCTCAAGGACATCAACAACCATGGGATGGTCAAGGAAATCCTTATGCTTGGTCACAACCTAGATGGAACCCTAATTATTCCCAAGGAAGAACATATCCAAATCAGAATCAATATGCCATCATGGGATCCCCTGCACAAAATTCACAAACTGAGAATGTATTCCAAACACAAATGCCAACACAACTAGTAGAAAACCCTAAAAACAAACAAACAACTCTTGTTTATGGAACAGAACCTAAAAAATCAGTTGATTTACATGCTATGGATTGTAAGGATATTCAAACTAGATCTGGGAAAATAATTAACATTCCACCCCTTATAATCACTAAAATGACAGAAAAAATGACAACTCTAGTATTGCTGTTCCAAAAGAGGATATAGAAAGAAAAGAAAAGGAGCCAGATAGCAACACTATTGAGACTCCATTTCCTGAAAGATTCAAAGAAGATATAGAAATCAAGGAGTCTGAATTGGTTCAGGAATTAAGGAAATTGAATATTGAAATACCACTATTACAAGCAATTAAAGATATTCCAGAATTGAACAAATTGATCAAAATGTTATGCATGAAAAATCCTCGAAAAAAGAGACAGTATCCCAAGACTATCAAAGTAGATGGGAAACTTTCTCGATTTATTAGCGGAAAACTATTACTTCCCAAATATGGAGATCCTATAAGTCTTGTTATTTATGTCTCTATAGGAAATAAGGATGTAGATAATGTTTTGATAGATTTGGGAGCTGCTATCAATGTAATGACAGTGGATACTCTGAAAACATTACCATTAATGGGTATACAACCTACTAACATCATATTACATATGGCAGATTAGTCTATAGCAAAACCAGAAGGAATTATTGAAGACATGGTGGTGATGGTAGAGTCATGGGAATATCCAGTTGACTTTCTTATATTGCAGCCAAAAGGTAAAACATTAGGTTATCCCATTATTTTGGGTAGACCATGGTTAGCTACAATTTGCTTTTGATAGATTGCAGGTCAAGTGATATGACAATCTTGAATGGTAAGAACTCTAAACAAATTTCCTTATATCCTACCACACAACCTTTTACTGATAGTCATGAACAATTGTGGGTTGATTCTCCTTAAACTAATAAGAAAAATTTGTCTTCTTTGGCTATGATCACATTGCAGGATCATGTAAGAGAAGTAGAAGAGATGATTAATCCACCATTGGATGAGAACCTGCTATCTTCAGTGCAATCCTAAATAGTTTTGGAACCCCTGAACTTAGTTCTGGAACCCACAAACTTAGTTCCGGAACCCACGAACTTAGTTCCGGAACCCGCAAACTTAGTTTTGGAACCTGCAAACTTAGTTCTGGAACATACGGCTATAGTTCTAGAACCACGACAACAACAATTATATTTGATTGAAAATAATTTCACTCGAGAGAAACAAGATTTATTATGGGGAGAGGAGTTTCAAGTACATCAGAAGTGGTGAAGAATTTCTGGAAAGTAGCAGTGACGAGGAATTTGGCCTGCAAAGAGATAAGTATCATAATTCACATTACTGTCCTTTTTCTAGTATTCTGTTTCAAGGAACTTTTGGAGATGTTGCTACATACCATATGTTTTACCACATGCATGTCCATTAAATAATTTAATGAAACCCTTTCCACAAATTATTTCATCACATATTAGAACCAAACATGTTGAAATTCAACCAGGTAAAACTTTAAACATTAATAGCTGGTTGAAGGAGGATGAAGAAGCTAAATTGTTTGATGTTCTAAAAAATCATACTAAAGATTTTGCTTGGGATTACAAAGATATGAAGGGGATTCATCCAAGTATCTACACTCATCACATCTATACTGAAAACACTAAACCAGTTAGGCAACCTTAAAGAAGGATTAACCCAGCTTTAAGGGATATAGTCAAACAAGAAATTGAAAAACTATTACAAGTAGGTTTCATCTACCCTATCTCAGATAGCCAGTGGGTATCTCCTCTTGTAATTATTCCCAAAAAGAATGGAAAATGGAGAATATGTGTTGACTATAGGGAACTAAACAAAGCCACAATGAGAGATTATTTTCCCTTACCATTCATAGATCAAGTCCTAGATAACCTTTCAGGTAAACAATACTTTTATTTCTTGGATGGCTTTAGTGGGTATAATCAGATTAGAGTTGTTGCTGAGGATCAGGAAAAACTACATTTACATGTCCATGGGGAACCTTTGTGTATAGAGTGTTACCATTTGGTTTATGCAATGCTCCTGCAACTTTCCAGAGAGTTGTACTTGCAATCTTTGCTGATCTAACAAATGATTGTGTTGAAGTATATATGGATGACTTCACTGTACATGGAGATACATTTGAAGATGCTTTAAGAAATCTGGATAGAGTGTTAACAAGATGTGAACAACACAACCTATCTCTTAGTGATGAAAAATGTTTGATGATGGTGGATGAGGGAATTGTATTAGGACACCATATTTCACAAAAAGGAATTCAGGTGGATCAAAACAAAATTAGGATCATTTCAGATTTACCTATCCCTCAAACTCCCACAGATATCAAATCATTTCTAGGACATGTTGGGTACTATAGATGCTTTATAAAATATTTCAGTAAAATTTCTGCCCCCATGTTTAATTTGCTAACCAAGGACTGTGAATTTCTTTGGGATGAAAAGTGCCAGCATGCTTTTGAAGAAATTAAAAACAAATTAATCAATGCCCCAATATTGAGAGGTCCTAATTGGGAAAATCCATTTCATATCCAAATAGATGAATCAAATTATTCTATTGGTGTAGTATTGGGACAAAAATATGAGCAAGGAAAATGTATGCCATTTAATATCTTAGCAATAATCTTACTCCCACTTTGAAAATAGTTACACCACTACCGAAAAGGAATTTCTTGTTGTAATTTATGCAATCAATAAATTCAGACATTATATTACAGGTACAAGATATTTGTACACACAGATCATTTAGCAATTAAGTATTTAATGAATAAACCAATGGTTGGAGGAAGAGTCATTAGATGGTTATTACTTTTGCAAGAATTTGATATTACCATTGTGGACAATCTAGGTAAATCTAATGTGGTAACTGATTTTCTGTTAAGACTAACCACCACATGGGAACAAGATCAAGTTAAGGATAACTTTCCGATGAAAAACTGTTTGCAATCTTAGCAAGAACACCATGGTTTCCTGATATGACAAATTATCTTCTAATAGGGAAGTTCCTCCTTCTTTCACTAAGAAACAAATAAAGAAGTTAATTAAAACTAGTGCGAAATTAAAATGGTTAAATGAAATTCTATTTAAGTGTGGTCTGATTTTGTCTTGCGGTGTGTAAGAGAGATGAATTCTTTGAAATCCTCATAGCATGTCATGATGAACCAAGTGGAGGAAACTATTCAAGTAAAAATAACAGCTATAAGATACTTGGCACTGGTTATTATTGGCCATCTCTTGTATAAGGATGTGAAAAGATATATCAAGAGGTGTGATCCTTGTCAAAGGATGGGACAACCAACTTTCACCAATGAAATGCCTCTTTAGCCTCAAGTTATGGTTGAACCAATTGAGAGATGGGGATTGGATTTTTTGGTCCTTTTAATCCTCCTTCACAAGGGAAGGAATATATTCTTGTATGTACTGAATATGTGAAAAAATGGGCAGAAGTGCAGGCATTGAAAAATGCCACTAAGGAAGCAGTTGCTGATTTCCTTTGGAACAAAGTTATGATCAAGTTTGGAACACCAAGGAGCATAGTTTCAAATCAGGGACCAAAATTCATGTCTAATATGATCCAAGATTTCATGAGGTATTACCAAATCAATCATAGGAATTCATATCCTTATCATCCACAAATCAAATGGACAAGCTGAAGTAACAAAAAATTGTTGAAGCAGAGAATTGGAGAACATCCTTACTAAAATTGTTGAAGCTAGGAGAAAAGATTGGGTAAAGAGACTACTTGAAGTTGTCTAGGTGTATAATACAACATGGTGGGAATTGAATTAAATGTTTAGTATCCTTTGATTGGTTAGATGTTAGATCATGGACTATTACGGACATTATTGATGTTTTGGATTTAGAATATTATGATTTAGGTCATGATTATGGAGACATTATTATTTTATATGGATGATGATGTTAGATCGTGGACTAGTATTCATGGATTAAGCTATTATGTTATTTATGTGGATTTTTATACATGTGACATTTGATATCATGGGTAGCTCTAGATAGAGATTCACTATAGAGGATAATCATATATAGTGGAAAAATTAAATTTAAAATAAAAATGTTAAATTAATGATGTTGTTGTGATTTGTGTGTTTAGATGATTTTGAAATATTATTTATATCATTTTGAATGTCTGATGCGGCCACAAGGCCGAAGGAGGTATTGTTATTTTGCAGGTTGAAAATCACAACAATGTCGGGGATTGAGACTAACCATATTGAAATTTTGGTGAAATCAACAAGGTCACCATGGCAACTGTGTAATGTGTTTGTGTGTTGTGTTATGTTAGGATTTCCCATGGTGGGGATTTCCATTATATGTGACCAGGGGATATGTGTTTTATTTATGTGTTTCTTTTTATTATTGTTGTATGTATTTTTATTTGTAATGTGTTCTTTTGATTATTTAATTTACTTGTGAAAATTTTAATGAGATAGTCATATAGTTAAACTTTACATAAATTTAATTGGGATGTGGAATGTAAATAATAAGGTGTTACTTGGTTACTAATTAAATTGGATTTATATTATGTATAACCATATGTTAAATAAATAAATCATTATGTCCAAAAGTATGTAATAAATGGAGTCATAGGTATTAATGCATGTTGTAAGAATGTGTAAGAGGATGTAAGAGATGTGTAAGTGATGTGTAGGTTGAGTAAGTCAGATTTTAGAGTGTAGAATACTCCATCCTCTTTGAAATTCGGATTTGATCTTGGAAGCCAAAATTGGAGGCTTGTGGGACAAGTTAAACTTGTCCCACACCTCTTAAAATCATCCACCAACCATGCCTATGGTTTTGGAGTCTAAATTAATCTTTTTATTGTATTTTGATTTGATTATGTGTAAGATTTATTGCACTTCCCCTTACATATTTTAATGCATTCCTTTTTGGAGTATGGGTTGAATTGGGTATGTAAGTGATTTTGTCATATTTTATTTATGGTGATTTGTTTTGATGTTGACTTTCTCTTGGGGTTGAGGAAGAATGATGTGGCTTCCCACTTGGAATCCACATCATCCTCTCCCCTCCCTCTCCTTTAAAAATTCAAATTCCTCTCTCATTTGGGTTGTTGAAACTTTGCTCTCTCTCTTCTTGGGTCGAATTTTATTGTTGTTGGAGCTTGCTTTGTGGAAGGAGCTTGGAATTCTTGTTGCATGCATTCTTCTTGCTATTTTGGAACTGCATTTTGAGCATCAAGGAACTGCTGTTTTGGAAAACAAATCTCCATTATGGAGAGGTAGGCTCTTGTTCTTTTTAATATGTTGTTTTTCCCTCTTCTTGCATGCATTATTGAATGGTGTTTGTGTTGCATTCTTGGTTGGATGGGTAGAATGCTTAGGGAAAGGTGTAGGAGAAGACTATGGGGTTTCATATGGGGGGCATAAGGGATTGCCAAGGGCACTTATTCTTTGTGGAGGGAGTGTTGGTTTGGGATCCACCTAGGAAAAGAAATTGCTTGCATTTCTTTTGGGGGCATAAGGGATATACTTGGGGGGGCATAAGGAGGGGTTGGGAGCTATAAGGTTTATGGGATTTGATGTGTTATATGGTGGTTTGCATTTGGTGGATGCCCAATTCCAACTTGGGAGGCATAAGGAGACCCCCATAGCTCTTGCTCTTGTTTGGCTTGCTTGAAGAAGCCTTTGTGTTGTTTGAAATGTTTAAATGTAGTTGGGAACTACTGTCTTGTTTTGAATAGTGCATTTTGTTGTTCTATGTATGTGAAAAAATGTGCTTGTATGTGAAAGAAGCCTATGTTGCCATGGGTTGTTATTCATGCTCCATTTCAATATGGTTGGGGCTCGGGGGCCAATGGGGAAAGATGGCTTCTCCTTTCCCATTGGATGTCTTGGTTGGGTGGAGAGCATTGCCTTTCCCCTTCCTTATTGTGATCAAGTTGAAAAGAAGAAGAAATCAACATGTATTTGGTTGGAAAAGAAGAATACAACTTGACAGTCATTCCTTTGAGAAAATTCTTGTAATCCCTTCCCACTTCGTGTGGATGAGTTGTGCAACTATGTAATGTGAAGCTATTGTATGGTAAATGGAAGTCTGAAATTTAATTGAGAAATGTAAAGATGAAATATTCTATTCTCTGTATTGGAAAACACTATCATACAGTTGTAGATTAAATATTGAAATCCAAATGAAGAAATAATCTATAAGCATTGTTGGAAATCAATGAAAGAGATACATTTCTTCCTCAATTGCAGTGTTTGATTTTGATTCAATTGTAGTGTTGTATTAAATTGGAGTACTGTCTGAAATGATATCTCTGTGGAAAAGAAAATGCGTATGGAAGGAAAAGTTAGCAATTTGTTCTTTGCATTTATTTAAAATTTGAAATATCAATTGTAGTTGTGCTCTTGAAATGATCAGATAAATCAATCAATTGTTTGGACCAGATCTGATAAACTTTCCATGTTTGAAAGTGGCAAATGGATTATTAAAATTGTCAATGAATGAACTCTATTTCTTTCTATAATTCTGGCATTTGAATTTTATCAAAAAAAAAATGTACAGTTCAGACTTGCAACTTAAAATAAGTATTGAAACAATGCAATTTAGATATAATATGTCCTAATGAACCAAATTTGCATTCAACATTTAAGAAAGATATTTTAGAACTTCAACAAAGTCAAAATTTGAACTTATTCAACCGTTTCCTGTCAAAAGATGTAAAATACATAAATTGTAACTCAATCCATAAATTGAACCTTGAGAACAATCCTAAACTTACCCAAGACCATTTCTCCATGCTCAGTTCACATGAGAAGAAGAAGAAAAATCAAAATTGGACAAAATCTTACGAGTTGGAAATTGCCAGTTTTCAAATTAAAAACCCTACAGATCAATTTCTTAAAATTGACCCTCAAAACTTCATCAAAATCTAAATTTTATGATTTCGTGTGAAGAGGACTCCGAGAGCATTCCGAAAGTCCTTTTTTCCCAAAATGGAGTTTCCTATCAAAATTTATGGCCATTTGAAGTTTTACTTCAAAAATGGCCATCCAAAATTAATCTATGTAAAAATTTAAATTTTAACTTTGGAAAAATTTCCTCAAAAAGCTTCCCGCCACCCTCTCATCCAATCATATCATGCCACATGGCACTGGGAGGGGTGGGCCTTTTCAAACTTAACTTTTTGAAAAAATTTTTTGGCCTTGGGAAAATTTTCCCAATTTTCTCCGCAACCCCGTGGCCCCGTAGCCAATCACGTGCTGACACGTGGCTAGGCGGGCACGTGAAAGAAATTTGAAACTTTAACTTTTGGCCTTTTGGAAAAATTTCATATTTTTCTCCAGTGGCCCCACACCCCCACAACCAATGGGGTGATGACACGTGTCCGGAGGTGGGCACACGGGTCCGCGCGAACCTTTTTAACTTTTGGCACAAATTCCTAAATTTCTCCACCGCTCCGCCCACCCGCGTCCAATCGCAGGATGCCACGTGGCACCTTTAGCCAGGGTGGAGATTTGGAGGAAAAATCCCTTTGAAAATGTTGGGTTTGGACTTAGGGAAAAATTCCCAATTTTCCCCGCAACCAATAGGCGCTTGACACGTGGCATAGGGTTCCTTGGGAGGGTGCGTGTTGATTTTCACCATTGGGCTTTTTGCCTAAAAATTTCTAATTCTTAATTTTCCCCCTGGTCCACATCTCCCTACGTAAATTGGAATGTGCCACGTGTCCCCCTTCATCAGCCCCACAGGCGTGCGGAGGCATTTTGCACCTTGTGCCAAAAGAGAGGAAAATTCTCAATTTTCCTCCCCACTCCGCCAACTCGCCCAAAAGGAAAAAAATTTTCTCCCTAAGCCCACGGACTTCCCAAGGGAAAATTTCTCCCGAAAACTCCATTGCCCCATAACTTGAGTTTTACAAGGAGTTAGAAGGACTTCTTTATATGGTTGGAAAGGTGAGGAAATTTCCTATCCAATGAGCATGATTTAGGAAAGTTTTGATGACTCTAGGTGTGTAAAAATCAGGTCAAATCCTGTAAGCTTGTTAGGGCAGATAGGAGTGAGAATTTACTCTCCTAACCTAAGTGATGAATTTTATCCCTAGTTTTGACCTTGTGCTTGTTGTGAGATGTCGACAAAAAAATCATTCAATAGTCAATCTTGTTTGTTAACCTAAACCTGGTTTGTGATAGCTAGGATCTTGTAACCTTCTTGTAAACACCCTTTAAAAAAAAAAAAATTATTCCATAATTTTCCTAGCTAAACCTAGTTTGTTTCTTGGTCTCAAGTGGTAGTTTGAAGTGGGCATGACACTTGGTATCAGAGCGGTGGTTCAAAGGCTTGGACCATTGGGCACACTAGAAAATTGAGACTTGAAACTTTAAAACTAGCAAACCTGTTAATCTAGAAAACAAAACTGAATTGAAAATTAAACATGCTAGTAAACTTAAACATGAAAGAAGACTTAAAGTAATAAACTAACTCTCACTTTGGTCTATGCAGGAGGCTTAGGTGAAGTGAGAGGAACATTCACAGAGACTCGAGTCACCACCACCACCACCACCACCACCACCACCACCGGATCAGGGTGTAGTAGCCATTCTACCTCAGATTCTTACAGACCCTTCAAGATGTTAATGCCACCTTACATGGAGGATCAGTAGGAGGGAATTTAGGAAGACATGACAGAGTTACTTCTATTGAGGGACATGCACCTCCTCCACTCAGTGAGGAGCATAGAGGAGAGAACTCCCATGTGGAGTTAGTCAAAGAGGATTCACCACCTAGGAGACAGGGTGATAGAGTTCCAGAGCATAGAGAGAGGTCTCGAGCCCTAGGCTTAGGGATGAGCTTGTAGAGAGGCCTAGAGGCTAATAGACCACAGCAACGGATCACATCAGGGAGATCTTGAAGCTTAGGCCCTCACACTACTCAGGTGATACAGGTGGATTTCAGGCAGAGGCCTAGCTAGTGAGCTTGAACGGTTATTTCAAGCTTTTTCCTTATTCTAGCAACATGAAAGCTCATGTTGTGATCCATTTACTGAGGGATGGAGCAGGAGTATGGTGGAGGATAGAGGAGCAAAAGCTCCATGTAGATTCAGAGATAGTGACTTGGGAGCTATTTGAGGAGAGATTCAGAGTAGGTACCTATCACGAGAGGTTCATCCAGTAGAGGATTGATGAGTTCCATGACTTGCGACAGGCTATCCTTTCTGTAACAGAGTATGAGAGTAGGTTCTTAGACCTACTTAAGTATGTATATTATATGTAGGATGAGTAGGTGTGGATTCACAGATTCATCCAGGGCCTAAATTTGGACATTGGAGGGGTAGTTTGGATTCACTGCCCACAGACATTAGCAGAGGCCGTCGAGAAGGCCTATATTGTAGAGGAGACTCGGGGTAAAACCCAGCAGGCTAGAGACCAGTCAAGAGCCACATTTAATAGATGCAGATGGTAGATCGAGAGGTTCAACACCTCTCCCTCATGGTGGGCAGCATTCAACATAGTCATCCTTTCGGCCACACAGCAGCAGTCCCGCCCACCATATAGACCTCCACAGAGAGCTGATGCACATAGAGAGGTTGGAGCATGGGGCCTCCTCCTAGGGGTCCCATCAGGACACAAGGTGGACCTAGAGCTCAGTCAGCTAGAGCTCACCAACAGAGGCCACAACAGACTACATCCGGATCATCAAGATCCACACCATAGGCTTCTAGGGCACCTACTAGGGGTGTAACTCCTTGGAGAGGATCAGGTGGTTGTTTTGGATGTGGAGTAGCTAGACATTTCTGGAGAGATTGCCCTCAGAACCCTAACAAGGGTAAGGCACCGGTTTCTAAGCCGATAGTTGGTGACATGGGACGTAGCCATAGGATCTATGTAGTGGTTGAGAACCGCCAGGTAGAGCACCAGAGCACAGTCATTGAGACCACATGTAGCATTGGTGGTATTCCTATCTCTATATTATTTGATTCTAGCTCTTCCGATTCTTTCATTGCCCCATCTTTAGTAGAGCGATGTAGGCTGGTGGTAGTTAGGTAGGGTCATAGTTGGGATGTCGAGATGGCTTCTGGAGCCAAGATCTCTGTGGACTCCTTAGTTAAGGAGTGTGTAGTGGATTTGGGACCTTTCACCACCACCTCAGATCTCCGTATTCTTCCTTTGGGCTCGTATGGAGTTATATTAGGCATGGATTGGTTATCTGCACATAGGGCCAGGATGGATTTCTATCACAAGACTATAACTTGTGCGGATGATCTTGGAGTTGAGTTAGTGATTATAGGGGTCAGGAGACCCATTTCTATTTGTACCATTTCCGCTATGCAGCTTAAGCGGTGTGTGCGACAAGGTTGTCGATGATGTACGTTGTTACGCAAGTGATAGGTCGAGGGATGGGTCTAGTGGACCATCGCTAGATGATCATCCCATCCTGAGAGAGTTTTCCAATGTTTTTCCAAGGGAGCTACCGAGGATGCCACCTCCACGTGAGATTGATTTCCATATATACCTAGTCCCAGGAGCAGAGCCTATCTCACAAGAACCTTATCGGATGACCACCCCAGCTCTGTGAGCTCAAGTTGTAGCTTGAAGGCCTTCTGGAGAAGGGTTTTATCTATCCTAGTGTATCACATTGGGGTGCACCAGTGATTTTCATGAAGAAGAAGGATGGATCATTGCGGTTGTGTATTGATTACCGCTAGTTGAACAAAGTGATGATCAAGAATCGTTACCCTCTTCCTCACATTGATGACTTGTTTGATCAGATGAAGGGAGCCACAATGTTCTCTAAGATTGATCTCAAGTCGCTACCATCAATTGAGGATTTCGGAGGTGGACATTCATAAGACCGCCTTTCGCATGAGGTATGGGCACTATGAGTTCACAGTGGTGCCTTTTGGTTTGACGAATGCCCCTACAGTGTTCATGAGTTTGATGAATGGGGTATTCAAAACCTTTTAGATCACTTGATGATTTTTGATGACATCTTGGTATACTCACGTACATGTGAGGAGCACGAGGGGCACCTTTGATAGGTTCTTCAGTGTCTTCATGAGCAGTAACTTTACGGGAACTTGGAGAAGTGTGCTTTCTTCCAGACAGAGGTGCAATATTTGGGACATGTTATTTCTGGGAAGGTATCACAGTCGATCCTTCCAAGATTAGAGCCATTATGGATTGGCCAACACCCACTATAGTGACCGAGGTGCGTAGCTTCATGGGTTTAGCAAGATATTACTGGAGATTTGTTCAGGACTTCTCTCAAATTGTGCACCTATCACTTCCCTTCAGAGGAAAGGGAAGAAGTTTGTTTGGATGGAAAGATGTGAGCAGGCCTTCAAGACACTAAAGGAGTGCCTCACTACAACACCCATTCTTGTAGTACCAGATCCATAGGGTGAGTTCTTTGTATGCACAGATGCTTCTTTTAGTAGGGCTTGGGGTGTATTGATGCAGGATGGCAGGGTTGTAGCTTTTGAGTCTTGCAAACTCAAGGATCATGAGCTTAATTATCCTACCCATGACCTTGAGCTTGTGGCAGTTGTGCATGCCTTGGTTAGATGGAGAAATTTCCTTCTTGGATGGAGATTCACACTCAAGATAGATCATTTGAGTCTTCACCACCTCTTCACACAGCCCAATCTAAATGCTTATCAACGGCATTGGATGGAGTTACTTTGTGAGTATGACATGGAGATAGAGCATGTGAAAGGGAAGGAGAATGTGGTAGTAGACACTCTTAGTAGATGGAGACATGTGGCTATGGCCACTATAGTGAGCATAGATTTGTGGAGCAGGATTCTTCAATAGCTTCCTCTTGACAACTTCTACATGATAGTATGAGCAGAGATAGAGTCACAGAGACCCCTTGAGGGGAAGTTTGATGGTTTCACCTTAGAGGTAGATGGTCTTCTCAGACATAGAGGCAGGATATATGTTCCTAGAGATGGAGGCTTGAGGCAGGACATCTTGGTAGAGGCACATCGTGCACCCTATTCAGCCCATCCCGGGGTGAAGAAGATGCACGCTACTTTGCGACAGTTGTATCACTGGAGAGGACTTTGTCGAGATGTAGCTTAGTTTGTATCACGGTGTTTAGAGTGCCAGAGGGTTAAGGCCGAGCATCAGCATCCAACAGGTCTTCTTTATCCTCATGCCATACCGAAATGGAAGTGGGACACCATTTCCATGGATTTCATTGTTGGACTACCTATGTAGAGATATCACGATGATGCCATCATGGTCACGGTTGATAAATTGACAAAAGTGGCTCAATTTTGTTCAAGAAAGACCACTTATACAGCTAGAGCGAAGGCATGAGTATATTTGGATGAGATTGTCAAAGTTACACGGATTTTGTAGAAGATCATTTGTGACCACGATCCTTTGTACACTTCATACTTCTAGACTACCATGCAAGATGTCCTCGGGATGAGGATTAATTTCAGCACAACATACCACCTGTTATCCAATTTTGCACACCTGGCAAGATTGGACAACGGGGTCCTATCACGTTCAAAATAAAATAATAGTCCCAGGAACCCACCTTCGGTTATTATCGAGATGCAATAATTAAAAAATAATTCCTAAATTGCATATGAAGAGATCACCTAGCATCGAAAGGCACCCAGTTGATCTCGACTCAGTGAAGAGTTCAGGGTCGAGTTGATAAAGAACCCGGTGTCAAATTGATAGTCATCTCGGAAATCATCTCGGGGAGACTCTCACTGTAAGAGCTCGACGATGGTCTTGTTAATGCAAAATATAGCTCATTGAAAATTGACGAATGAAAGGAATCGCAAAAGATCTCGGTGGAGATCGATGCAAAAAGCTCAAGGCCAAGTCGTGAGAGTCAAAGTCAACATGATGCCAGGTTTAATCCATTGAGACAGTGCTCGACCAACCACTTGGGAGAATTATCTTGTTTGACCGAGATGATATGAAATTATGCAGATATGGGAGGTTCAACATCATTGAATCTCGGGTTTGTAATTACATAATGGAAGGACTTCTATCAACCCAGGAAGAAAGTATAAGCACCATCGAATACCAATGTAAAATTGAGTCAAACCGACATCTTAAAAAGAGCTGTGAATTATAATGGTGTTCAGACCTTCCTCGGCCAAGCATTTGGTGCACAGGCAGTTGACATGTTGCAGTATAGCAGAAGCCTTTTTGAGCGCTTCCAACAAGCGGGTCATCCAACTATGTATTTATCTGATCAGCATCGAATGCATCCTCAAATTCGGGATTTTCCTTCAAGATATTTTTATGAAAATCGATTAAGTGACAGTGAGAGTGTTACCAGGAAACCTGAGGAAATTTATTACAAAAATTCTCTATCGAGATCTTACTCGTTTTACGATGTAGTTCATGGAAGCGGATCTCATAGAGGTATAACTGTTTCATATCAGAATATTCATGAGGCACAATTTGCTTTGCAATTATATGAGCATCTTCAACAAGTCACTAAGTTGGCAGGCATAAATGATTCTGTTGAAATTATCACACCTTACAAGCTACAGCTTAAATGTTTGCAGTGAGAGTTAATGTTATCCTCAAATCTGATGAATCAAAACTCGGCAGGAGGAAAAATCGGGAGCACGATCATGGCAGACTGAGTAGGTAATCCCGCAAATGGGAAATATTTTACTATCTTGCCAAGGTTGCGTGGCAAAGCTAAGGCCGGGGCCCGTGAAGTAATTTGGCCGATTCCGGACGTGGGAAATAAGGAGCAGCACCGCCAAGTGGAAATTTCGGGATGGAGAGCCATGCTGTTCACTCCGCGTAGGGGAGAAATTGGATCAAACTGCCAAAAAAGGGGAGAAATCCGGTCAAACTGCCAAGCGTGGAAATATTGGTTTGGCAAACCATGATCAAACCTCCACGTAGGGGAGAAATCGGATCAATTGCCAAGCGGAAATATTACAATGGCAATCCGTCATGAGATTTCCGCACAGGCCGTTTAAACAGGTCCGAGTCTTTGTGCGGGTCGCCAGGAGGAACGAGTCAAATGCCGAGTGGAGCGGCGAGTGCATGGAGATCACAGGAGGCATGTATGTCCGCATACGCAGAAAGCCGTTTTCAGCGCCCCTCAATGGCAATTAGGAAACAAACATTCACTGCCGTGTATGATAGATTGGAGTCACGCCATTCAAGGCTTCATAAAGTTTGCCCGAACCAGGAGATGAAGTTTTGAAACGGTGCAGAATGAAACGATTCATATTGCTCAGCATTCCTTCTCCTAGAAACGAAACGAATGCGAAGGTCAACTCTGAAATACCTGGTCGGCCGTTTTGTATGTCACGACTCACATCTCTGTCACTCGTAAATGGTCTCTTTGAGAAACTCTGTGTGCAGCAGGCAATATTTATACCCTTCCATTAGATACGTCCAATCAGACAATAAAATTATTCTTTTACCAGATTCAGAGAAGCTTGTTTTTAAACAATGGACGATATACTGCAGTTTCAAGCTAGTTTTATCTAGCTTTATTTCTATTAGCTTTGATCCGCGACTAAGGAAGAATTCATATGGTTGTTACTGTACATTTTTTTTAAGGTCCTCTTGGCTGCCCCAGTTGTTCAATGTATTTTTTGAAGAGCTTATTTCACGTGTTGCAAATTGTAACATAAAAGATCTTTTTAGTTTCTGAAAAAATGAGTATATTGTATAGCTCACGGCTACCTATGCCATAGGTTCCAATAGTAGCATAATTGTCGATTGGAGCTGAGATTTCCGGGTGCACTGCCAAAATACCAAGGGGCTCTTTGGCCAAAAAATCAGTCTTAGGGTGTCTATCAGACATGTTATGGGCATGAGACTGTGTCATCATCATGGCAGCATTAGGTCTTTATTAATAATGGCATTTTCTCATCGTTTGGAAGGTACAAATTGTGCTTATTATGGCAAAGCTAAACATTCTTACTACAAGTGTTATATGATAAGGAAGAACCGTGAGCATTGTGGTAAAACCATTCTTAGAGGCGTGAAAATGTGAACATGATCGAACAAATCTTGATATTTCCCGCAGATACAAAGCACAGAATAGCTCAAGAGATCGACCGAATCAAAGAAGAGCTCAATGCATGAGCTAGTGCTTGAGTTTATAACCAATGAGCATAGACCCATTGTTGTTCAGGGAGTAAGGAAATCAGATGTGCAGGATGGTAAATATGAGCTCGGTACATAGACATGTGAGAGTCCGAGTTGAGACCGGGTGCTCGGGTTGATATGCAAAACAAAGCCAGGTCGAATCAGTTGGGAGCTCGTGGTGATGTTTCATGAAGTTTGAACGAGGAATGCATAAATGGTTTCGAGTTAACAGAGCGAAATGATAAGAATCAAGTTTGATAGTCCACCATTCGGAGGACTCAATGCAAAAGGGCCCGATTGCCAAGACGAGGAAAGAGTTGGTGCGGGGTCAAAAATCGAGTGCAATACCGAGTTAGAGGATTCGAAGCTCATCAAATTTGGCTATGTGCAGATTCTATCCACATGGACCCCCCTCCTCTTCAAGTCAAACGGGTCAACGGGGGGTCCCAACATTATGTTAATTAAATTAATATTTTTATTTAAATATTTTAATAATAATATTTATTATTATTATTTAAATATTTTATTTAAATATTCTTTTAATTAATTGAGAAGACTTGGTCATCAGGCAATTAATGACCCATGATGGAACCTTCTCAGGTAGTTCAACTAACTGCAATAAATACATCATGGGCCTTCAATTTAGGAATGTAATTATGACCATTTCCTCTTCTTTCTCACATATTCTTCTATAAATGTAAGTTGGGAGCTCATTTCAAAGGGTTCCAAATAGCTGCATAAGTTGACAAGCTAGATATCTCAAAGTAGTGTATACTTTTCAAGAATCCTCTCTCTCTACAAGTTGTTCTTGTGTGTTGAGAGAACTTTCAAGCCTCCTCTTCAAGACTCGTAATGGCAAATATTGCCTTCTTCGAATGTATGATGCATCAGCATGTTATCAAGCAATAAAAGTGTGTGTTTTGTGACTAATCTCGGTCCTTTCATCCTTCTATGCTTCTTTGTGCCTTTCTCATACTTGCAGGTACACTGTGCAAGTTTAAGTTTCTATTGCAGGTTCTTGGAGTTCTGTGCTTATCGAGTGGTGAAGTATTGCATGCAGTTGAGTTGTGGTGTCTGTTCACCCTTCTTGAGTTCATCCTTCTTCACTGGGAAACTGGTATATTTCTCGGTCTGATAAAGTTTAACAAAAGGAACGCGTGTCTCTTAGCCTGTGGTATCCTGTACCCTCTCTAAGTTGCAGTAGGTGAAGTTGACCTGTGGTGCACACACCCTCTTCAAATTAACCCTTCCTAAATCTGAAGACACCCTTTATTCGGTGCATCACCATCCCTAGTATAGTTTCATTTCTCAGAAACTCTTTCCCTAAAACACCATGAAAATGTTAGCATAGGACTAGATAATCGCTTTTGTTACACTAGGTAGTAGTACAACACTTAGTTTAGGAAGAGGAAGCCGGCCTTCTCCAGAGGTTCACCTCGAGCCCAAGTCCCACAGCTTGAGAGGTGATCCCATGTGTCCCAATCACACCGAACGTCCTATTCACATCCTGCCATTCGGGGTGCAAGTGATTTGGCGACAACAGCTTTTGCAACGCCCTGGGGACATCACAGCTTTAGAGTTTCATCTTTCGAGGTGTCTCATTATCAAACAAGAATCTTAAGCCACCGTGCGACCACACACACACAACAGCTTTTTGGCACGCCACGGTGGGGCACAGAGTTGGTACTTCTCTTCTCACTTACACAAGTCAAAGTACTGCGACTCCATATCTCTCGGATTCCAATCTCAAAGTCAAGAACTTATGCGAAGAATTCAAACAAGAGCTTCTTCAAAGAAAGGAAATTATCAGCATATCGAACTTTCCTTGTCTCCTCCAAAGAGAAGAAGAAGAGGCATTTCCACATCCCCAGTTGCAGATTTACCTAGTAGGGGTCATTCAACTCCTCCTTACGGAAGATTTCCTCCACCCAGGAACAATCAACCTTTCGTTGCTATGGCGAGGAACCAAGTTTTTCCCCCTTTCAATGCAAGCAGTCCTCTCGTGTTGGCTCAACGTGACCCGATACCTGTTGCGGCACTCAAAAGTTTACCCTTCTACACGGGGGAAACTCACGTTACTCCAGTGGAGCATATCTTTGATGTAGCCAAAGATCTCAAGCAAAGACATAATATCACCGAAGACAACGCATGCAGCTTAGACTTCTTGCTACCTCTTTCAAGGGAAAAGTGCTTCAATGGTTTCATGGGTTAGGTGTTGGCACTATAACCACTTGGGACGAGTTGGGAGAAAAGCTATGTAAACAATTTGAAGACAAAAGTGATCACCTATCACTTTTGGAACAACTTACTACCATAAAGAGAGCTTCCCAAGAATACATGAGTGATTTCAACTTCCGATTCCACAGACTTGGAATAGGATTCCGGCGCTCGTAAAACCTTCTGCACATAATGCATTCTTGTACTATTTGTGAGCCTTGAATAGCGATGTAGCAGTTATGATCCAGTCTATGGGAGGGACTACACTTCCTGATGCTTACGAAGTTGCCATAAGTGCAGAGAATTCTTTGATTCAAGCTGGAAAGATAGCTCCACGACCACCAATGCCCTTTTCTCCAGATCTTACGAATCATCAGCCTATCATTGCTCCTATTCCAATGGACTCCAAGCAACCATCTCAATCTTCCCCTGCCTCTTCAAATGACCTATTTGAAGTCAAATCACTACTGCAAAATTTTGGAAATGAGCTCGTTGCACTCAAAAGGCAACAATTTCAATACAATCGTCCATATCAGCCACAAAATCAGCAGTATCAGGCTAACCATCCTCCTTTTCAAGGAAACAATCAGCCTCAAAATCAAACTACGAGTCAAGTTGCAAATGTCAGGCCCTTGAACTTCCGGAACCCTCTTGCAGCTAGCTCATCTAGAGCTATAGTACCTGTTCAGAATAATCTAGTTCAAGACTACGAATGGTGCTATCCTTGCTCTCAACCTCACAATCAAAATCTTTGTCCCAATGGGGTTCTTAGCCAGGCCCTTATGGTTCAAAGTGTATCTTCCCCTTCAGATTTAACAAATAATTCATCTACACAAGAAGCGGCAGATCAACCACAGGCACCTGAAGAATCCACTTTACTAAACTGGCAAGAAGAAGATTTTTGTGGGTTGAATACCGATTCTTCATCAGTGGCAGCAAACACTCGTTCCAAGAAGAGAGCAATGGAGCCTCAAGCTCCCGAATCTGATCTAGCATCCACTTCTCAACATGGATTACAAATGGCGGTTGATAGAAATGAGGGAAAGAAATCACCAGAAACATCGACTAGCCACACCGCAGGGAAAGATGGTTCTCCAGGCATCACGGTACCCAACAAACATTTTCCAAAGGAGGACCCCAATGCCCAAAAAGGTTTCAATAAAGTTGGAGCGATTCCCTTCAGCATAGTAGAACAAATGAAGAAAACCAATCTAAGCGTTACCATGTGGGATGCACTCTCGATTCCTTCTCAAAGAAACCTGTTGCGAGAAGCTCTGAACAGTTTTAGTAAAACCAACGGATCACCAAGCCATGGAGTGACAAATGCTACAAATTTGTGTCAACCGGAAGGGAAAATCATTCCTACGGCAAACAAACCACCACCATTCTACATTTCCCTGATCATTGGCGACCACCTGGTACATAATTGTATGATCGATTCTGGTGCCAGTAGCTCTGTCATGCCTAAACAAATTGCAGATGTACTAGGCATACAATATGCGCCAGTTGCAAGAGGGGTTGTTCAGCTAGATGGCACAGCTGTTAAGACTGTTGGGGTTATCAAAGGACTTCAACTTACCATCCACGCATGCCCAAGCTTGTCATTCACCCAAGATATATCAGTCATTGATCTCCCTCCCCTCTTTGCCATCTGCCTATCACGGGATTTCACCGCCAAGATGGGTGGTTACCTATCAGCCGATTGGTCGCATATGATTCTCAGGACTCGATATGGAACCAAAGTAACTATAAGGGCAGAACCAATCTGCCATAATCATGTAGAACCCTACACTTCTAATCCCATAAATGGAAATTACACCATCGGTGATCCAGAAGAGGAAGGTGCCGATCATGAACCAACCACCCTTGTTGAGGAAGTCCCTGATACTCTGCTAGATGAAGCAAGTAGAGATCATCAGTACGATCCCTACGCCGATGTATTGGCAGAAGAAGAAGCTGGTTTGCTGGTCTTGGAAGAAACAGGATTAGGTACCTACTGTATCCATGAAGAAGATACGATCATACCACAACTTGTCAAAACACCAAATGATTCTAAAGGACTATGGCAATTGTTCTTCGATGGCTCAAGAAGTAAGAATGGATCCGGTGCTGGTGTTATGTTAATTTCTCCAGAGGGAGATAAGTACTTCTCATCTTTCCGGTTGCAGTCAACAGACTAACAATGTTGTCATGAATATGAGGCTCTTGTGCAAGGAATTCAACTAGCCCAAAGGAAGGGAATCAAGGCCCTACTGCTTTTTGGAGATAGTGAGTTAGTTGTTCATCAAGTTTCAGCACGTAGTGCATCCAAAAATGATCTTTTAAGATCATACAAGAACCGAGTCTGGGACCTGATTGAAGATTTCGAAGCTTTTGGAATCCATGCAATTCCTAGAGGTCAAAATCAAGATGCAGATAGGCTTGCTACAATTGGTTCACAATATAACATACCAGTTGATATCATGAAAGAAGGGCAGCAATTTGTTAAAATGGTGGTTCGACCAGCAGTCCCTGATAATGTGAGTAGTTGGCAAGTGTTCGATAGTGACAACCAAATTGTCCTCTTCCTACAAGAAGAGGCGGAGTTTGCTGCAAAAATCAAGATAAGTTGCAAGAGTCATATGGTGAACAAATTATCCAATTGAAAAGCAACAAGTTACCAAAAGGTTTAGTCACTCTGGAATCCATTTTCAATTCAGATGACCAAGCCACGAGACAAAGCCCTAACATGGTGGTCAAAGAAGAATATTTCGAGGAAGTCGAAGTATCAAATGAAAAATTTCTTAAGATTGGAAAAGTGTGTACTTCTGAGGAGAAAGAAACTTTCATCAAACTTTTTCGAGAGTATCATGACATCTTTGCATGGAGCTATAAAGATCTACGTGGTTTTGATCCAGGTCTTGCGCAACATACCATCGAACTGGATCCTAATGCTAAGCCAGTTCGTCAGAAACAGAGACCAATTAATCCCAAAATTGAGCCACTAATGAGAAAGGAGCTAACCAAGCTCATCGAGGCCTGTATAATTTTTCCCATCAAGCATTCCTCATGGGTAGCCAATTTGGTGCCCGTGAGGAAGAAGAACGGAGAGATCCGGTTATGCGTAGATTTCAGGGATTTGAATCGTGCGTCATTAAAAGATCATTATCCTCTTCCCTCGATGGAGCAGATCCTTCAAACGGTGGCAGGAGCTCAAAGATTTTCTTTGCTCGATGGATATTCAGGTTACAATCAAATCTTAGTCCAAGAATCCGACCAATTCAAAACGGCTTTCACTACCAAGTGGGGCACATATGCCTACAATAAAATGCCATTCGGATTGTCCAACGCCGGGGCTACTTTCCAAAGAGCCATGGACATGGCATTTAAGGGACTGATCAACGATATTATTTTGGTTTACCTTGATGATATAACTGTATACTCTAAGCATGCAGAAGATCACATCACACATCTAAAGAAAGTTTTCCAAAGGTGTAGGGAATTTGGGGTTTCACTTAACCCCAAGAAATGTATTTTCGCAGTGCACGAGGGAAAATTGTTGGGGCATGTTGTTTCAGCAGAAGGATTATCAATCGATCCAGCCAGGATTCATTCGATTATGTCCTTATCTCTCCCAAGTCACAAGAAGGGCCTCCAGAGCTTTTTGGGAACCATAAATTTTGTGCGGAGATTCATCCCTCAATTTGCGACATTGGCTAAACCACTGACATCCATGCTAAGGAAAAACATGCCATTCTCATGGACAAAGGAAGGACGAGAAAGCTTCGAAGCCATCAAAACAGCCATTTCCCAAGCTCCCACGCTTGTGAACCCCAGGTTTGACAAAGATTTTATCCTTTATGCTTTTGCAGGTCAAGAGAGCATTTCAGGGATCCTCACCCAACAAAACGACAACCTGATGGAGCAACCAATCGCTTTCTTCAGTCAATCCCTCAAAGACTACGAGTTCAAATACTCATTCATTGAAAAACAAGTCTTTGCAGTTATTCGAGCTTTGAAGAAATTCAAACACATGTTGTCCAACAACAAGATTCATCTGATGGTGTCTCATCCAGGTGTCAAGGAGTTTTTGCTGAACAAAGAAATGAACGAAAAGCGTGCTGGATGGATCACGAAGGTAATGGAGTATGACGTGCATATCAAAGTCACTAAACTTGTCAGAGGTAAGGGTTTATGTGAGCAACTTGCTGCAAACATGGAATCAAAAGGTAATGAGGACGTGACACTCCTAAATACTGATGAGGATGTTTATCAAGCTGACTGGTTATCCAAAATGAAGAATTTCATCTTCTCAGGAGCATACCCAACAAACATGGATAAAAACCAAAGACGAACTTTTCGTCTTCAATCTATCCCATATGTTTTGGTAGATAGCGTTCTCTTTCGAAAAGATTTGAACGGTGTTCTCCTTCGGTGCATAGGACCGGAACAGGTAAGTAAGATACTAGAAGAATTTCATAATGGCCTATCTGGAGGACATTATTCTGCACGAACAACAGCTACCAAGATCATGCGAGCCGGCTACTATTGGCCGGATTTATTCAAGGATGCCCATCTCTGGGTAAGGAAATGCAAGGAATGTGCCTTTTTCACAGGTAAGCAGAAGCTGGCAGCTCTTCCACTGCATCCAGTTCAAGTGGATCAACCCTTTGTTCAATGGGGTTGACTTCATCTAATGATTAATCCTCCATCCAGTGACGGACATAAGTGGGTCCTTACCGCAACAGACTATTTTACTCGATGGACAGAGGCGGTAGCATTAAAAGAGAGCAATGAAAAGGCAGTTCTAGATTTTTTGGAGGGTATAATGACGAGGTTTGGTGTTCCATTTACAATCATTTCAGACAACGCGCTAGCTTTTCTTGGTATGAAACTGAGTGAATGGGCTGTTAAAAATGGGGTATACCTCAAAACTTCATCCAATTACTATCCGCAAGGAAACGGATTGGCTGAGTCTAGCAACAAAAACCTCATAAGGATTATTAAGCACACAATGGAGACTAACAAGAGGACTTGGCATACACAGCTTAAGACCGCCTTATGGGCAGATCGAATCACACCTAAAAGGGCCATCGGAAATTCTCCTTTTGTTCTTGTATATGGAAGAGAGGCAAAACTCCCACTCTCATTGGAGTTACCTTCTTTGGAGTTAGCTCATCAACTTGAAGTTATAGAGAGTGATCCTCTGACAGTAAGGTTTGCTGAACTCATGGAGTTAGAGGAAGTACGAGACAAGGCTATGAAAACTTTGGAGCAGCATCAGGCTCAAGTTAAGAAATCTTTTGACAAGAAGGCATCCGACAGACATTTTCAAGAGGGAGATTTAGTTCTCAAATGGGATGAAGACAGGGCCAAACCAGGCAAGCATGCCAAGTTTGACGCTCTCTGGAGTGGACCATACATCATCACAAGTTGCAAAGAGGCAAATTCATTTCATCTATCTAGGCTCAATGGAGAAGAACTGCCCATTCATGTGAATGGGATACATCTCAAAGCTTGTTTTTGAGAAGCGGCCCACCCCCGTATGCAGCTTAAATTAGGTGTTTTCCTCCAAGTGCTTATGCACATTGTTGTGTGTTGTTGTTTTGCTTTCCTTGTTGTTGTGTTTTGTGTCGTTCTGCACTTTGTTTCATCATTGGAAGGTGTCAAGGAGAAGAAGGTTCAAGGTTTCCATAACAGTTCAAAATCTGCTTCATTAAATTTTTTGCAGTGTTCCATGGATGTCAAGCGTTCAACAGATTCAGTATACTTCATGCTTAGCATTCCAGGGAGATCCAGGATATCAACAATACTCAAGGAGATTTCGGGATGTGTCAAAGAAAATCATACTACTTTCAAGATTCCAACATAGACTCCATGCCCAATGGATGACTTAAGGCTACTAGAATCATGCTTAGCAGGCAATCATCCCCGAGAGGTCGCCAAAAATGTTATCCAATTTTGCACACCTGGCAAGATTGGACAACGGGGTCCTATCACGTTCAAAATAAAATAATAGTCCCAGGAACCCACCTTCGGTTATTATCGAGATGCAATAATTAAAAAATAATTCCTAAATTGCATATGAAGAGATCACCTAGCATCGAAAGGCACCCAGTTGATCTCGACTCAGTGAAGAGTTCAGGGTCGAGTTGATAAAGAACCCGGTGTCAAATTGATAGTCATCTCAGAAATCATCTCAAAGGAGACTCTCAACAGTAAGAGCTCGACGATGGTCTTGTTAATGCAAAATATAGCTCGTTGAAAATTGACGAATGAAAGGAACTGTACAAGGATCTCGGTGGAGATCGATGCAAAAAGCTCTGAAGGCCAAGTCAGGGAGAGTCAAAGTCAACATGATGCCAGGTTTAATCCATTGAGACAAAGGTTTCACCAACCACTTGGGAGAATTATCTTGTTTGACCGAGATGATATGAAATTATGCAGATATGGGAGGTTCAACATCATTGAATCTCGGGTTTGTAATTACATAATGGAAGGACTTCTATCAACCCAGGAAGAAAGTATAAGCACCATCGAATACCAATGTAAAATTGAGTCAAACCGACATCTTAAAAAGAGCTGTGAATTATAATGGTGTTCAGACCTTCCTCGGCCAAGCATTTGGTGCACAGGCAGTTGACATGTTGCAGTATAGCAGAAGCCTTTTTGAGCGCTTCCAACAAGCGGGTCATCCAACTATGTATTTATCTGATCAGCATCGAATGCATCCTCAAATTCGGGATTTTCCTTCAAGATATTTTTATGAAAATCGATTAAGTGACAGTGAGAGTGTTACCAGGAAACCTGAGGAAATTTATTACAAAAATTCTCTATCGAGATCTTACTCGTTTTACGATGTAGTTCATGGAAGCGGATCTCATAGAGGTATAACTCGCTTTCATATCGAAATATTCATGAGGCACAATTTGCTTTGCAATTATATGAGCATCTTCAACAAGTCACTAAGTTGGCGTGCATAAATGATTCTCGTTGAAATTATCACACCTTACAAGCTACAAAATTAAATGTTTGCAAAGTGAGAGTTAATGTTATCCTCAAATCGATGAATCAAAACTCGGCAGAGAGGAAAATCGGGAGCACGATCATGGCATCGAGTAGGTAATCCCGCAAATGGGAAATATTTTACTATCTTGCCAAGGTTGCGTGGCAAAGCTAAGGCCGGGGCCCGTGAAGTAATTTGGCCGATTCCGGACGTGGGAAATAAGGAGCAGCACCGCCAAGTGGAAATTTCGGGATGGAGAGCCATGCTGTTCACTCCGCGTAGGGGAGAAATTGGATCAAACTGCCAAAAAAGGGGAGAAATCCGGTCAAACTGCCAAGCGTGGAAATATTGGTTTGGCAAACCATGATCAAACCTCCACGTAGGGGAGAAATCGGATCAATTGCCAAGCGGAAATATTACAATGGCAATCCGTCATGAGATTTCCGCACAGGCCGTTTAAACAGGTCCGAGTCTTTGTGCGGGTCGCCAGGAGGAACGAGTCAAATGCCGAGTGGAGCGGCGAGTGCATGGAGATCACAGGCAGCATGCATGTTGCAATACAGTAGAAGCCGTTTTCAGCGCCTCCAGCGGGCAGTTGCAGGAAACAAACATTCACTGCCGTGTATGATAGATTGGAGTCACGCCATTCAAGGCTTCATAAAGTTTGCCCGAACCAGGAGATGAAGTTTTGAAACGGTGCAGAATGAAACGATTCATATTGCTCAGCATTCCTTCTCCTAGAAACGAAACGAATGCGAAGGTCAACTCTGAAATACCTGGTCGGCCGTTTTGTATGTCACGACTCACATCTCTGTCACTCGTAAATGGTCTCTTTGAGAAACTCTGTGTGCAGCAGGCAATATTTATACCCTTCCATTAGATACGTCCAATCAGACAATAAAATTATTCTTTTACCAGATTCAGAGAAGCTTGTTTTTAAACAATGGACGATATACTGCAGTTTCAAGCTAGTTTTATCTAGCTTTATTTCTATTAGCTTTGATCCGCGACTAAGGAAGAATTCATATGGTTGTTACTGTACATTTTTTTTAAGGTCCTCTTGGCTGCCCCAGTTGTTCAATGTATTTTTTTGAAGAGCTTATTTCACGTGTTGCAAATTGTAACATAAAAGATCTTTTTAGTTTCTGAAAAAATGAGTATATTGTATAGCTCACGGCTACCTATGCCATAGGTTCCAATAGTAGCATAATTGTCGATTGGAGCTGAGATTTCCGGGTGCACTGCCAAAATACCAAGGGGCTCTTTGGCCAAAAAATCAGTCTTAGGGTGTCTATCAGACATGTTATGGGCATGAGACTGTGTCATCATCATGGCAGCATTAGGTCTTTATTAATAATGGCATTTTCTCATCGTTTGGAAGGTACAAATTGTGCTTATTATGGCAAAGCTAAACATTCTTACTACAAGTGTTATATGATAAGGAAGAACCGTGAGCATTGTGGTAAAACCATTCTTAGAGGCGTGAAAATGTGAACATGATCGAACAAATCTTGATATTTCCCGCAGATACAAAGCACAGAATAGCTCAAGAGATCGACCGAATCAAAGAAGAGCTCAATGCATGAGCTAGTGCTTGAGTTTATAACCAATGAGCATAGACCCATTGTTGTTCAGGGAGTAAGGAAATCAGATGTGCAGGATGGTAAATATGAGCTCGGTACATAGACATGTGAGAGTCCGAGTTGAGACCGGGTGCTCGGGTTGATATGCAAAACAAAGCCAGGTCGAATCAGTTGGGAGCTCGTGGTGATGTTTCATGAAGTTTGAACGAGGAATGCATAAATGGTTTCGAGTTAACAGAGCGAAATGATAAGAATCAAGTTTGATAGTCCACCATTCGGAGGACTCAATGCAAAAGGGCCCGATTGCCAAGACGAGGAAAGAGTTGGTGCGGGGTCAAAAATCGAGTGCAATACCGAGTTAGAGGATTCGAAGCTCATCAAATTTGGCTATGTGCAGATTCTATCCACATGGACCCCCCTCCTCTTCAAGTCAAACGGGTCAACGGGGGGTCCCAACATTATGTTAATTAAATTAATATTTTTATTTAAATATTTTAATAATAATATTTATTATTATTATTTAAATATTTTATTTAAATATTCTTTTAATTAATTGAGAAGACTTGGTCATCGTGCAATTAATGACCCATGATGGAACCTTCTCGTGGAGTTCAACTAACTATAATAAATACATCATGGGCCTTCAATTTAGGAATGTAATTATGACCATTTCCTCTTCTTTCTCACATATTCTTCTATAAATGTAAGTTGGGAGCTCATTTCAAAGGGTTCCAACAGTTCGCATAAGTTGACAGCTTAGATATCTCAAAGCGAGTGTATACTTTTCAAGAATCCTCTCTTCTACAAGTTGTTCTTGTGTGTTGAGAGAACTTTCAAGCCTCCTCTTCAAGACTGTAATGGCAAATATTGCCTCTTCTGAATGTATGATGCATTGTGCATGTTATTGAAGCAATAAAAGTGTGTGTTTTGTGACTAATCTCGGTCCTTTCATCCTTCTATGCTTCTTTGTGCTTTCTCATACTTGCAGTACACCGTGCAAGTTTAAGTTTCTATGCAGGTTCTTGGAGTTCTCGTGCTTATCGAGTGGTGAAGTATTGCATGCAGTTGAGTTGTGGTGTCTGTTCACCCTTCTTGAGTTCATCCTTCTTCACTGGGAAACTGGTATATTTCTCGGTCTGATAAAGTTTAACAAAAGGAACGCGTGTCTCTTAGCCTGTGGTATCATGTACCCTCTCTAAGTTGCAGTAGGTGAAGTTGACCTGTGGTGCACACACCCTCTTCAAATTAACCCTTCCTAAATCTGAAGACACCCTTTATTCGGTGCATCACCATCCCTAGTATAGTTTCATTTCTGTAAAACTCTTTCCCTAAAACCCCATGAAAATGTTAGCATAGGACTAGATAATCGTTTTTGTTACACTAGGAGTAGTACAACACTTAGTTTAGGAAGAGGAAGCCGGCCTTCTCCGGAGGTTCACCTCGAGCCCAAGTCCCACAGCTTGAGAGGTGATCCCATGTGTCCCAATCACACCGAACGTCCTATTCACATCCTGGCCATTCGGGGTGCAGTGATTTGGCGACAACACCACCCCGAGACAGATGGACGGAGACTCAAGTGAGTGAATCAAATTTTGGAGGATATGCTCGGGATGTACGTGATGGATCAACAAAGATATAAGTGGGAGGAGTACACAGTACTTAGTGGAGTTTTCCTAAAATAATAGTTTTCAGAGTTCTATAGGCATGGCTCCTTTTCAGGAATTATATGGTAGAGAGTGTAGAACACCCCTTAGCTGGAATAAGTTGGAGGATAGAGTATCTCTTGGGCCACTCTTTTGCGGGACATGGAGCAGCGGTAGTGTTGATCGGGTAGAGATTACAGGAAGCACGGGACAAGCGAAGAAGTACATATATCAGCATAGGATTGATCGTAGCTTTGATGTGGGCATGAAGGTGTTCCTTCATGTTAGACCACATAAGAGCCCTATCTGCTATGGAAAAGGTTCTAAGTTAGCTCCTAGATTCATTGGTCCTTTTGAGATCTTGGAGCGTATCGGCCCTTTGGCCTACTATCTAGCATTGCCACCCAGCTTGTCTCATGTACATGATGTGTTTCATGTTTCTATCCTTAGGAGGTACATTGCAAATCCTTCTCATGTGTTATCTTCTGACATCATTGCAGGTGCAGGATCGGGGCATGTTTCAAAGTGGAGCCCGTCTCAGTATCATAGATCGCAGGACCACGGGCCTTCAAGGTAGAGAGATTGATCGGAGTGGGGTGGAGTGGAACAAGTATGATGAGACTACAGCAACTTGGGAGGATGCTACTATGTTACGAGTGTAGTTTCCACATTTGTTCCAGTGACTTCCAGGAGGAATTCAAGTCTAAGGGGAGGGGGATGTAGTGCCCACTCTCCTTTGACACTATTTAGATACTGATCTTGCTACTGTTGATCTCATTCTAGACATTATTATGTTTTGGATTTAGTTAGGTCATGGAGTATTATGGACACTATTATGTTTATTTTAGTATGATTAGTTAGATGTTAGATCATGGACTAGTATTGATCTAGATTCACTATTATGATTAATGATTGTTGGAAACATTATTATATATGGATGATGATGTATCTTGACATGGACAGTCATATGTTTTTTTAGACATGTGACCTTTGATATTATGAGTAGCTTTATTATAGAGACTCATTGGATGATGATATAGTGGAAAAATTTAATTTAAAATAATAATGTTGAATTCTTGATATTGTTGTGATTTGGATTTGATAATTATATGTTGCTTATATCATTTTGGATGTTCTGATATGGCCACGAGGCTGAAGGAGGTATTGTTATTTTGCAGGTTAAAATATCACAACAATGTCGGGACTGGAGACTAACCATATTGGAATTTTGCGTGAAATCAACAAGGTCACCATGGCAACTGTGTTATGAGTTGTGTGTTGTGTTATGTTAGGATTTCCCATGGGGGGGATTTCCATTATTGTGACCATGGGATATAGGTGTTTTATTTATGTGTTTCTTTTTATTATTGTTGTATGTATTTTTATTTGTAATGTGTTCTTTTGATTATTTTATTTACATGTGAAAATTTTAATGAGATAGTCATATAGTTAAACTTTACATAAATTTAATTGGGATGTGGAATGTAAATAATATAGTGTTGCCTTGGTTACTAATTAAATTGGATTTATATTAGGTATAACCATATGTTAAATAAATAAATTATTATGTCAAAATTTTGTAATAAATGGAGTCATAGGCATTAATGCATTTTGTAAGAGTGTGTAAGAGAATGTAAGAGATGTGTAAGTCAGATTTTGGAGTGTAGAACACTCCATCCTCTTTGAAATTTGGATTTGATCTTGGAAGCCAAAATTGGAGGCTTGTGGGACAAGTTAAACTTGTCCCACACCTCTTAAAATCATCCACCAACCATGCCTATGGTTTTGGAGTCTAAATTAATCTTTTTTATTGTATTTTGATTTTATTATGTGTAAGATTTAATTGCACTTCCCCTTACATATTTTAATGCATTCCTTTTTGAAGTATGGGTTAATTTTGAGTGCGTAAGTGACTTTGTCATATTTTATTTATGGTGATTTGTTGTTGATGTTGACTTCCTCTTGGGGGTTGAGGAAGAATGATGTGGCTTCCCACTTGGAATCCACACCATCGTCTCCCCTCCCTCTCCTTTAAAAATTCAAATTCCTCTCTCATTTGAGGTTGTTGAAACTTTACTCTCTCTTCTTGGGTGGAATTTGATTGTTGTTGGATCTTTCTTTGTGGAAGGAGCTTGGAATTATTGTTGCATGAATTCTTCTTGCTGTATTGAAACTACATTTTGAGCATCAAGGAACTGCTATTTTGGAAAACAAATCTCCATTATGGAGAGGTAGGTTCTTGTTCTTTTAATATGTTGTTTTTCCCTCTTCTTGCGTGCATTATTGAACGGTGTTTGTGTTGAATTCTTGGTTGGATGGGTAGAATGATTAGGGAAAGGTGTAGGATAAGACTATGGGGTTTCATATGGGGGACATAAGTGATTGCTAAGGGAACTTATTCTTTGTGGAGGTAGTGTTGGTTTGGGATCCACCTAGGAAAATAAATTGCTTGCATTTCTTACTTTGGGGGGCATAAGTGATATACTTGGGGAGGGGGCATAAGGAGGGGTTGAGAGCTATAAGGTTTATGATATTTGTTGTGTTATATGGCAGTTTGCATTTTGTGGATGCCCAATTCTAACTTGGGAGGCATAAGGAGACCCCATAGCTCTTGCTCTTGTTTGGATTTCTTGAAGAAGCCTTTGTGTTGTTTTAAATGTTTAAATGTAGTTGGGAACTACTGTCTTATTTTGAATAGTGCATTTTGTTGTTCTATGTATGTGAAAAGAAATGTGCTTGTATGTGAAAGAAGCCTATGTTGCCATGGGTTGTTATTCATTCTCCATTTCAATATGATTGGGGCTCAGGGCCAATGGGTAAAGATGGCTTCTCCTTTTGCATTAGATGTCTTTGTTGGGTGAAGAGTGTTGTCTTTCCCCCTTCCTTGTTGTGATCAAGTTGCAGAGAAGAAGAAATCAGCATGTTGCTGGTTGGAAAAAGAAGAACATAGTTTGACAGTCATTCCTTTGAGAAATTTTTGTAATCCCTTCCCACTTCGTGTGGATGAGTTGTGCAACTATGTAATGTGAAGCTATTGTATGGTAAATGGAAGTCTCAAATTTAATTGAGAAATGTAAAAATGAAATATTTTATTATCCATATTGGAAAACATTGTCATATAGTTGTAGATTAAATATTGAAATCCAAATGAAGAAATAATCTATAAGCATTGTTGGAAATCAATGAAAGAGATACATTTATTCCTCAATTATAGTGTTGTATTAAATTGAGTACTATCTCGAAATGATATCTCTGTGGAAAAGAGAATGCATATGGAAGGAAATGTTTCACTCGGAATGTTTCATTCCTTTTAGAAACAGATAAGGTTAGGGGCTAGGAGGAATACCTGTAGAATGTCGAGATGGTGTGCGCGTACCGTAGAGAAAGATCAGGCTGATTGCGAAGAACTCCTTTTTGTCTTGGAAGGACTACCTGCAAATAAGAACACAAGACCACAAGATTTTGATTAGACAATAAATGAGGAAACTGCCTTGGGCCCAGGAAATATAAAACTTCCTTTCGAAGGTGGTCAGTTTCCCTGCTAATATGAATTAACACAAAAGACTGTAAAATATCAATTAAGTTGCTTCGTTGAACTGGGTAGGGGAAAGGCTGGTTTTCTGGTTTTGATCGAGGAACCGATGCCGGTTACTGATAACCGATGCCGGTTACTGATAACCGATACCGGTGGGTTCTAGGATCTGTAGGTTAGTTGCTTTGTGGGGTAGTTGTGTTGTTTGTAAGGCTGTATATAGGTGGTATTAGGAAATAAGGTGATGAGAGGTAGATGAATGATAGTTAGAGGTAATATGCATGCTGGGTAGTGGATTCAGGGATGGATTTATGAGGACTGTAATTCAAAAGGCATAAGAAATGTTATAACAGAGGACATGCAAGATGTGACTTACTGGTTTTGACGAAGATGCAAGCTGATCTCCTTTGCTGTAAACACTTCTGGTATTTCCACTCGTCTCTGCTCGGTCAAGTGAAGGTCTGGACTCTCTCGATCACTCCTGATGCTCTTTCTTGATTCAAAGAATCCTTTTCTCTGATCCAAAAATGAAATTCTGATCCTTTGTTTTTGGTTTGGGGAGGCCATTTACAGGGAACTGATGGCGGTTACGTAACCGACGGCGGTCGAGTAGAACCAAAGATCGGTAAGGAAAAAGTAGGCTATTTTTAGTAAAATAGCCCACCTTCCCCCGCCTTTCTCCCGAGAGATCAGTTGCGGGCTTGGTCAAGTGGCTAGAAGGTCAGTTTTGGGTGCGAGAAAGGAGGCATTAGTTATGGATGTGAGTCTAGACCAAGTCATAGGTCTTAATTAGGTTAGTTTAGGGTTAGGGCTAGGTCATGATGAGGTGGCAAAATGAGGTGGCGTGGTAAGGTGATGTGGATTTATCAATTACAAGGTAATTAATAAATAATTGTGTAAGGTTTAGGTGATGAGGTTAAGTTGCAAGAGATGAGATGCGGGTCACAAGGGTCGTAAGACACAAATTTGGTGTCTACATTAGCCCCTTATTGTCATGTAGCTTGTTTTGTAAAGCTGCGCACTGGACAATAATATGAAGTGGTTTCTCCCGTTAAGGGTATAGGTAATCCCCTCAAATCTATCACGATTGAGTGAACGGGAAATCGTGGATAGGGTTGATAAAGGGTAAATGGGGTAGAGGGGATGGTAAGATGGTGGGGTAGGTCCAAGGAAGCGAGACACATGGTAAAATGCAATAAATACGACTAGGGTACATGATTTGATGAGCAAACCAAAGCAAAGTGCATAGGCAAAGGTCGATAGTTTATCCAAACAAGGGTGATATAATCCTTTTAGAAATAGATAAGGTTAGGGGCTAGGAGGAATACCTGCGAATGTCGAGATGGTGTGCGCGTCATCAGTAGAGAAAGATCAGCTTACTGCGAAGAACTCCTTTTTGTCTTGGAAGGACTACCTACAAATAAGAACACAAGACCACAAGATTTGATTAAACAATAAATGAGGAAACTACCTTGGGCCCAGGAAATATAAAACTTCCTTTCGAAGGTGGTCAGTTTCCCTGCTAATATGAATTAACACAAAAGACTGTAAAATATCAATTAAGTTGCTTGGTTGAAACGGGTAGGGGAAAGGCTAGTTTTCTGGTTTTGATCAGAGGAACCGATGCCGTTTACTGATAACCGATGCCGGTTACTGATAACCGATAATCTTGGTGGGTTCTAGGACCTTCTTGGTAGCTATGGTGTTTGTAAGGCTGGTTTATGGATGATATTAGGAAATGAGAGGATGAGAGGTAAAAGAATGACAGTTAGATGTAATGGCACGTTGGGTAGTGGATTCAGAAATGGATTTAGGAGGACTGTGATTCAAAGAGCATAAGAAATGTTATAACAGAGGACATGCAAGATGTGACTTACTGGTTTTGACAAAGATGCAAGTTGATCTCCTTTATTACAAATGCTTGGTTTCTTCACTGCGTCTCTGCTTTCGGTCAAGTGAAGATCTGGACTTTGTTTTTCGCTCCCGATGATCTCTGTTGATTCAAAATCGTTTCGACCACGATCCAAAATCAAATTCCGATCCTTTGTTTTTGGTTTGGGGAGGCCATTTACAGGGAACCGATGGTGGTTACGTAACCGACGGTGGTCGAGTAGGAACCGGCATTGGTAAGGAAAAAGTAGGCTATTTTTAGTAAAATAGCCCACCTTCCCTGCTTTTCTCCCGAGAGATTAGTTGCGGGCTTGGTCAAGTGACTAGAAGGTCGGTTTTAGGTGCGAGAAAGGGGTCCTTAGTCATGGGTGTAGGTGTAGACCAAGTTTTAGGTTTTAATTAGGTTAGTTTAGGATTAGGGCTAGGTCATGATGAGGTGGCAAAATGAGGTGGCAGGTGAGGTGATGGGGATTTATCAATTACAAGGTAATTAATAAATAATTGTGTAAGGTTTAGGTAATGAGGTTAGGTTGCGAAATGGGATGCGGGTCACAAGGAGTCGTAAGAAACGATTTTGGTGTCTACATTAGCCCCTTATTGTCGCGTAGCTTGTGTTGTAAAGCTGCGCGGACAATAATATGAAGTGGTTTCCTTGTTAAGGGTATAGGTAATCCCCCTCAAATCTATCACATATTGAGTGAACGGGAAATCAGGGATAGGGTTGATAAAGGGTAAATGGGGTAGAGGGATGGTAAGATGGTGGGGTAGGTCCAAGGAAGCGAGACACATAGTAAAATGCAATAAGATACGACTAGGGTACATGATTTGATGAGTAAGCCAGCGGTGCATGCATATGCAAAGGTCGATAGTTTATCCAAACAAGGGTGATATAATCCTCGTATCCAAGGCATAGGAAGTAGCTCCGGGTATATAACGGGTAAGGTATAGGAACGTTTAGGCATGTCCGGCGTGCTCAAATGGTTGGTTTGGTTGAGATAAACGTCACGGTCTAGGTCTGAGCAAAGTTGGTCGATAGATCAAGTCAAGGACCCTAATCATGCTAAAACACGAACAGTGAGCTCGATTGAACAAAAAACTACAGGATGGGTGGATAAAAGTGGATGGTTTTGATTTTGGGTAAGGTATTGGAGTGATACGGCCGTGGGTCGGGCCGAGTTGTTGGGTTGCAGCCTTGGGTCGGGCCAAATGGGTAGGGCGAGGCCTTGGGGCGGGCGGGTTGGTTAGGGCGAGGCCTTGGGTCGGGCCGGTAGGGTAGGGCGAGGCCTTGGGTCGGGCCGGTTTGTTAGGGCGAGGCCTTGGGTCGGGCCGGTTTGGTTAGGGCGAGGCCTTGGGTCGGGCCGGTAGGGTAGGGCGAGGCCTTGGGTCGGGCCGGTTTGTTAGGGCGAGGCCTTGGGTCGGCCGAGGGGGTAGGGCGAGGTCAGGGGTCGGGCTAAATAGGTAAACAAATGGTGTTCAAAGAAAGGTGGATATAGGTGATATGTGGTTAAAAAGGGGCAAATGGTAAATAAGGGCAAGAAATTGGGGAAACAGATGGTCGAGCTAACCTTGGGAGACCCTAGGTCTTCGAAGTGCTGCCTACATAGCCCATTGCACAAAGCAAGGAGGGCCTCGGACCGATGTAGTTCTCCCTTAGGATCAGGGAGAGGAGAATTCAGGCAATTTGGTATGGTTTAGGCAATTGGTTGGTTGGTAAGAATATTGATATTAATATTGGTAAGGTAAGGTTGTTGGTGTCGGTAGTGAATTGGTGATGTTGTAAAAGGTATAATGGAAGCGAAAGTTAGCCTACCCAAGTGGTAGGGAACCATGTCCCGATTAAGATCAACACACAATCCTAGATGCGAGGCAAAGTGGAAAGAGTGCTCCATAGGTGAAAAGAGCTAAACAAACCACCCAACGTAGAACGAGCTTGAAGCCCTAGGTACCGCACTGGACATAAGAAGTCCATAGGTGAAAAGAGTTGTATGATCACTATATATCGGGTGAACGTTACGTCCCTTGAGTTGAAACAAATGGTGAGGTGAGGTGGATGATATAGCTGAGGTATAGAGAATTTATTACAAAGTGAGTATTCTGAAAAGAGAACCTACCTAAATAGACAAGTCCATGACCCAAAAGTTCTTTTTGAATGAGGCCTTTATTTTACTGAATATAGATTGATCGATGCGGGAAGTCTACAAGGGATATTGATTGTGCTATTCTTGAGGTCTTCACGGCGATCAATGCGAGAAGCTTCGATAAAGGTCGACCGTGTATAGCTGTCCTTCGAGGGAGCAGTCTATTTATAGTAGCAGATATGATTTTAGTGCATAGCTGTCCTTCGGGGGAGCAGTCTATATAGAATAGCAGCAATAATTTGGAATATAGCTATCCTTCGAGGGAACAGTCTATATATAATTTAGATAGCTAGATGTTCTTTTAGTGTGAAGCATCTAGTTTGGTAGGAAGTTTGACTCAAGAAAATCCCATAAGAATACGGCTTATTTTAAAATTTTGAAGTCATGGACTAGACTAAAAAGGGGAAGGCATCGTTTAGGTGAGGTGAGAATCAAACTATGTGAGCTTGATTTTTATTATGAGGTGTAGGAAACGAAGTGCATGTGGTGGTATGTGAGCTCAAGGGATGAGCGGCAGGTAGATAAGAAGTGATATAACACTAAATTCAACAGTAGAATGGTCGAAGATGCAAGGCATTAAGGGGTTCAGGCTCAGGCTTACCATTAAGCGAAGCTAAACGATAAGTGCCTGATCCATAGGTGTGAGTGATTATGTAAGGCCCAATCCAATTGGGAGCAAATTTTCCACGTTTGCTCTTTTCTAGTTTGGTGACATGTTGATTCTCTTTGAGGACAAGATCACCAACCTTAAAGGTATGCTCATGAAGTCGCTTATCATAAGCACATTTGATGCATTTTTGATAGATTTGAAGGTGATCAAGAGCTGTAAGACGACGTTCGTCAAGGAGCTCCAATTGGGCTAACCGCTCTTGGCGGAAATCATCGTTGGTGAGAATATCCTGAAGAGATATTCTAAGGGAGGGTATTTGTATTTCGAGAGGCAAAACAGCCTCGGTACCATATACCAAAGAAAAAGGTGTGGCATTAGTAGAGGTACGGATGCTAGTACGATAAGCCCAAAGGGCAAAGGGGATGTGATCGTGCCAATTTCTTCTGGATTCATTGACAACTTTCATGAGGATTTTACTTAGGGTTTTATTAGAATATTCAGCCTAACCATTGGCCTGTGGATAGTAAGGCGATGAGAAACTAAGTTTGATACCAAAGTTGTCACAAAGGTCTTGTAACAACTTGTTTTTAAAAGATTTACCATTATCTGTTATTAGGGGATGAGGAATACCAAAACGACAGATAATGTGATGGTTAATGAATTCGACAATTTTTTCCTTTTTAGTTGAAATGAGTGGAATAGCCTCCACCCATTTTGTGTAATATTCGGTTGCTGTGATAATCCATCGGTGACGTTGTGAAGAGGACGGGTGAATCTCACCAATAAGGTCTAAACCCCATTGTGAGAAGGGCCAAAGATCTCGAGCGACCTGGAGTGGGTGGCTAGGAGTATGTTGAAGGTTGGCATGTTGTTGACACATAACACAACGCTTAACATATTCGTAGCAGTCGTTATTGAGAGTAGGCCAATAATAACCTAGGCGAAGGATTCGTTTGGCCATGGCAAGGCCACTAAAATGTCCACCACAAATACCGTCATGGACTTGTTGGATGGTATGGGTGATCTCTGCACTGGTGAGACATCGAAGGAGGATGCCATCAAAGCCACGTTTATAAAGGAGTCCCCCCATAACTACATAACGAGAAACACGTTTAAGAAAAGCACGTTTACCAATACTAGTAAGGTCAGAAGGGAGAACAGAGGTTGTAAGGTAGACATGGAATTGGTGATACCAAGTATCCTGCGAGTTAGCAGACACAGTATTTATCGTACAAACAACCGGGGTTGAATAAGATGGGGCAAAGAGTTGTTGGACCAAGAAAAAAATGTCAGAGTTAGTTGATGAGGCTGGAATTTGCGAGGCTAAGCAAGCCATAGTATCCGCAAATTTGTTAGTAGAGCATGGAATGATTTGGATAGAATAGTGAGTAAATAAGGCTAGAAGCGAATCCACGTAGTGTTTCTATTTTTGAAGTTCCTCATTTTTGCATTGGTAGATGCCCATAACTTGATTGACTACCAATTGAGAGTCGCCAAAAATATTGATAGATTTGATACCTAAGTGCAGCGCAACCTGGAGACCTAGAACAAGGGCCTCGTATTCTGCTGTATTATTAGTGCAAGGGAAATCGAGTCGGAATGAAAGAGGCATAGGCTCGGCGTCAAGAGGAACGAGAACAACACCAGCTCCTCCACCACGTTGGCATTTGGATCCATCGAAGAAGAGAGTCATTGGATACGACTCCTCCTTGAGTGAAAGAGTGGCGATGAGTTCGTCGGGGAATGTAAAATTGGTAAATTGTTCTCCAGGTAAAGGGGCTTCCGCAAGTTGGTCTGTGATGGTTTGTCCTTTGATTGATTTCTGGTGGACGAACTCAAGGTCGAGGTCGGCGAGGAGCATGAGCCATCGGGTGATGCGTTGGTTTAGATGAGGTTTGGCATACATGTAATGGATGGGGTCCGTGTTGGTGATGACGAAAGTTTTGTGATTCAGAAGGTAGTGTCGGAGTTTGGTAGCCACGAATGATAGGGCTAGGCACAACTTTTCTACATGTGTATACCTAGTCTCATAGTCCACCAAAGTACGACTTATATAATAAATGGCTTGTTCTCGATTCTCAGAGTCACGATGTGCAAGCATGGCCCCTACAGCGTGGTCAGTGGCGGAAAGGTAAAGGTAGAAAGGGCGGTCGTCTTGAGGTGGGATAAGCACGGGTGGCTGTAAGAGATAAGTTTTAAGAGCCTCAAAGGCTTGGTGGCACTCTTGGCTCCATTGAAAATCAATGTCCTTCTTAAGGAGGTGATGGAAAGGTTGACATCGATCCGAGAGTTGGGAGATGAAACGTCGGATAGATTGGAGCTTACCTTGTAAACTACGCAATTGTTTGAGATTGGTAGGTGGGGGCATTTCGAGAATAGCTTTGACTTTAGATGGGTCGACCTCAATGCCACGCAAAGAGATGATAAAGCCAAGAAGTTTTCTGAAAGGACACCAAAGACACATTTTTTTGGTTGAAGACGGATAGAATATTGTAACAGGTGATCAAAAATAATGGTTAAAACATCGAGATGTTCACTGCGATGTTTAGACTTGCCAAGAAGATCATCGACGTAATCTTCAAGGATAGTGTGCATAATGTCATGAAAAATGTAGGTCATAGCCCGCTGATAGGTCGCACCAGCATTCTTAAGGCCAAATGGCATTACACGGTAACAGAAGGTTCCCCAAGGAGTTATGAAGGTAGTTTTGTGTTGATCGGCAGGGGCAACCAAAATTTGGTTGTATCCTGAAAAGCCATCCATGAGAGAGAGCATCTCATGGCCTACAGTAAGATCAACAAGTTGATCAATACTAGGTAGGGGGAAGTCATCCTTAGGGCAAGCGAGGTTAAGATCTCGGAAATCCATGCATATCCGAAGTCCCCCGTCGCTTTAGTGACAGGTACGATGTTAGAAATCCATTGAGGATAGTCAATAGGCAAGATGAAGGAAACAGAAAGGAGTCGTTGGAGCTCCTCTTTGACCAAGAGGGCAATGCGTGGATGCATTTTTCTCAATTTCTATTTAATTGGCTTGGAATCGGGTTTCAGTGTAATGTTATGGACAGCAATGTCAGGATCAATTCTTGGCATGTCAGCGTAGGGCCAAGCGAAAGCTTGGTTGCGAGCACGGAGGAAAGTAGTAAAGGTGACTTGTTCTGATGTGTTAAGGGATTGTCCGATCTTCACAATGTGAGGATCCTCCTCCATGTGGATGTTGATTTCTATTGTAGATTCATTTAGCATGGTTTGGGTTTCAGATGGTAAGGCTCGTTGAATATAAGAATCATCCGCGCCAAGGTAAGTGAGGATGGAGTCGTCATCCTGACACTCAACAACATTAATCAAAGGTGAATCCTCTTTGATCATGTCTGGATACAGAAGGGGAAGAGAAGATGGGTCCTCATTATCGCGTTGATAAGTGAGAGGACCTATGAAGATAGCATTTATGAAAAAAAAAAGTTAGGAGGGATAGATTCGTGATCTATCGACTCAGTGGGTGACGATGGCAAAGTGGGTGATGATGGTTTGTTAGGGGTAACGTCGTTCTCTTCCAGAAGGCAACTGTCACGAGGTTCTTTCGATGTAAGTGTTTCCGAAATCCGAGACCACTACGATCATTGTGTTTGCGTGTGGTGATGGGGATGAGCGTATGTCGGCCTTGTTCATAAAGACCAAAACCAAAGCCTTTCCAAGCACAGCGAGTCAAGAAGGTGAGGGCAAAGCGACGATTGGTAAGGTATTGAAAATCAGACTGGAAAGGAACCACACCAAGAGGAGGCTCAGGGGCAACGGAAGATGCGTCGACACCCCCATACGTTAGGTTAGTGCGGCAGTGAGGTGGTCCGTAGGAGATTACTTCCCCCACATGACGGTCATAGTTAGGATGGGCATGTACCTGTCCGTACTCCTGTGGGGTATGGAAAGAACTAACGTTATATAGGCGATACTCCCCCAGCGTAAGGCGCTGAAAAACATCTACTAAGGGGTCCGCGGTTGGGATGTTAGCTGCGGGAAGGGAAGTGGTTTTTGCGACGGTGGTTTCATCAGTTGAAGGCGTAGGTGCGATTGAGGTACATGGTTGAGGCATAGTTGAAGAAGATGGTTGGGTTGAATGAACGGGTGTCTTGATTGGTACCAGCACATCATTTGGGCGGTATAACATATTACAGGTTTTAAAGGGGGGAGGATCAGCTTTTACGGTGTAGGACTTCCCCTCGTACTCAAATTTTATGCATCTATGTAAGGTTGAGGGAACGCATCCCATGGCCCGGATCCAAGGACGACCCAGCAATATATTATATTGGAACTCTCCCTCAAGGACATAGAAGAGTTCGGGTAAAGTACGTGGTCCTACCCGAATGTTGAGGATCACGGTGCCTAAGGTAGAGGTAATAGCGTCATTGAATGACCGCAACATGATGGGGTTGGCACACATGTAGCTAGAAGGGATATTCATTTGTTGAAAAGCTTTTGAAGAGATGATGTTTAGGCTAGCACCCCCGTTAATCATAACACGACGTACACGAATGTCCCAGACGTAAGCTGAGATGAACAGGGCAGGGTCAAGATCTTCTGTACCAAAATCGACAATTTCATCTTCGAGAGAAACGGATCGGCAGCTTGTGGTACGAGAGGCGAGTGGTTGGTCGGTGGGTTGTTGTTTGGTGAGAGAGGCAACATGATTGGGTGTTAGAATGGAGGCAACGGGCAGGGTTTCATTAGGTAAGACCTCGATCCCTTGAAGAATTTCAACGAGAGCTTGTCGATGAGATTCAGAAGTCTGAATGAGATCATATAGTGTCATTTTGACGGGTGATTGGTGAAGCTGTTTGATCATGGCTCGATGGGAAACTCCATTAGAGACGGGGTAAGCGGGTCCACGAATAACCACTTTGGGTGGTGGTGCAATCGGGATGCTAGACGGAGAAAGAGAGGACGCAGGTGTGCTTTCTTTCACTTTCTCGTTGTTTTTCTGCGCTCGAGTAGCAACACTAATCATATTAATCTCGTAAACCTGAGATGAGGAAGATGGTTGGGATAAATTATGGTCTTCAAGAGGTGGGGTTGTAATAATGATAGATCGTGGTGAGGCGGGGATAGATGGTATAGGAGAGGGAATTGAAGCTAAAGGTCTCTCCCTTCGTAAGTTGTCTTTCTTAACCTTTCTATCTGGGAGAGGTGACTGACGAAGGATGGTTTTTAAAGCTTTGCATCCCTCCACATCATGTCCTGGTGTGCGGTGATAAGCGCAGATTTTAGACTCATCGTAACCTACAGGCCGAGGTTTAGACGGGTCATAAGGTCTAAGTGGGGGTAGGGAAATGGTCGCATTCTCTACCAACATGGCAAGGATTTTAGCGTAAGATCCTTTGAGTGGGTCAAAATCGGAGGAGGATGAGGGTATTGGTTGTGTGGGTTTCGGTAATGTTTGGGCGTGGCTGGTTCGTATGGGTGGTGGTTTGGCCAAGGGGTGTTGACACGTGGTTTTCACTAAACGTGGTTTCTTTGGCACAGAAGCTACGTTCGGCTGGTTAGATGATGAGGCTACAGATGACATGGTAGCGGGAAACAACCACGGAGAAAGGGGAGTGACAGAAAATAAATCCTTTGATGATGGAGTTTGTTTAGGGTTGATGGGTGGACGGATATCTTTGCGTTATCCCGTTTTGAGTTCACGACAAAACGATCGGATAACCCCTACAAAATTTTTGAAGTGATTTTGCATTTTGGCCTCTTTTAGAGAAAATCGGGTTTTCGGGTGTTACTAACAGCTTGACATAAGTTTTAACATGCTTTATGTCTTATGTCCTCCGAAACCCGAAACCCGCCTTGTATTAAGAAAATCCTTTGTAATCGGGTTTTCGGAAATTCAACGCATCGGAACATACTTGAGTTAAAACATGCTTTGTGTCGCGTGACTTCCGAAACCCGAGACCCGCCTTGTATTGAGAAGACCCTTTGTATTCGGGTTTTCGGAACCCCAAAGCATCGGAACATCCATGATCCAAAACATGTTTTATGCGCCATGTTCTCCGATTCCCGAAGTCCGCTAAATCCTTTGTTTTCGGGTTTTCGGGGCTATGTAGCACCTAAGCACTTCATGTTTTGTGCTCTATGTTTTCCGAAACCCGAAACCCGGAATGCACTAAATCTCTTCGTGTCGGGTTTTCGGACCCCTCCAACATGCTGACATGGCATTCATGCCGAATGGTTGGTGAGTTGGCACGTGCCGAGCTGAAGTGTATTTATTACTAATTTTCTTATAAATACGCGGATTTCCACGTCATTCTTACCATTCATATTTTTAATTCGTGGATTTTTCGCATGCTCTTCCGCTTTCAAAACCCGCAAACTCGCATTGCCCGATTGGATCGTTTGTTTTTGATCTTACCTGTCTCGAATCGAAGGTATTCTTCTTTCCTTCTTTATTCTTGATTTTTATGGATCGATTGCGCACATTTTCTTCCCAATTTCTTGCCAGTTGTTGAAGGTTTTCTTCCCTTCTTCTTTCTGTGTTGTTTTGGAAAGGGTTTTGGGTTTTTAGGGTTTATTCTCTTTTTGGGATTATCAATTGGTGCTGTTCCTTCCAAATCTTAATTATATGCATGATGTATGGAATATGAATAACAAAAAAAAAAGGAAGTTGTATATGTGAAAATTCGAGAAAGACTCTGTTTTTGTTTCCCGGATTTTGAAGACTGTTTTGCAGATTCAAAGGCCCAGAGTATAAAGGAAGCTTGAAGTATCGGGGTTTCACAACATTCCGACCTCAACAGTAAATGTCGGGAATCTCCGAAGTTCCGTCATCAAAAGTGGGCGCCGGATTTCCTCCCATTTCCGCCATTGACAGTGAGTGCTGGGTTTCCGCCAGTTTCCGTCATTGAAAAGCAAGTGTCGGGCTTTGCCAAAGTTCCGACAGATCAAACTTGTCGGGTTCTCAGGGTTTTCCGACATCCTCTTCAGCGTGTCGGGTTCTTCTCTTCTTCCAGCGCATTCAGTCAATCGGGATTTCCAGTTTGAACAGCATCACCTGAGTTCCGAGTCTTTCTCCCTCCACATTCTTCATGTCGGACCCTGGTCCATCTCAGGAGAAGGCCGAGAAGTCTAGCAGGATGAAGTACAAATTTAAGAAACCAGAATCCCCATCATATATTGATTGTAATTATGATATCAGGGATACTGAACTTGGCAACATAGATATGGACGACTTTTGGAATAGGGTGAAGAGTTCTTCTCAAACCCCATGGATGATGGCTTTAGCTAACAGTGGCTTGCCCCTTGCAGCAGGCTTTCCCATGTCTGCCCAATGTCCAGAGTTTGTTTTGGCTTGTGCGTCCAGTTACGACTCGGCTTCTCGTTCAGTAAGGAATCAGGCTGGTGAGGTAGTTATCAAACTAGATGGAGCTTATTTTGATGATCTCCTGAAACTACCTAATTTCGAGGAGTATGGGGACCTAGACATCAAGTCGGCTCAGAAGGCCTGGGACAGTAACCAGGAAAATTGCATTAAGGATGTCAATAAGAAGTTCTTGGTCAAGGCAAAACCAGTAATATCTAGATTTCCAAGAACTATTCCTAGATGTGATTTCATACAAGAAATCAATGACATTATCACCCTGCTGAGCCGGGTTTTTGGCTTGCCGGAATCAAATTTATTTCATGGATGGATGTATCAGTTTATGGTCACCATCAAGAAGAACCAGCAAGGGATTGACTGGGGAACCCTTATCAGTAATGAGATTGACTCTCAGATGACGACGGTCTTATCGACCGGAAAGTTTTATATGTTCTCATATGTGGCCTATGCGGCAGCTGGAATGAGGAGCTATCCCGGACTGGATACTAAAGGCAGCAGAACGACAAACCCAGTCTATAAGTATTATCCTCAAATAACAAAGAAGGGGTCCAAGGATCATTTTAGGAGGGTAAATGATGCCTTTTTCTACGAGAACATCTGCCAGCTGAACCCAGGGCTAAGAAAGACAAGGGTATCAGATGAAGCTTGGACCGAGGTATCTAAATGGGGATGTATCTTCTTACAGTTCAAGAAGTTTACCTACCTTCGAACGGTCATGTACTCAGGAGAGCCTTTCCGTCTGCCTCGCTATCCAGGGGATAGATTGATACTAATAGAATTGGTCAGACAGCTATTGGATTTTCACAAATTCCAACAGAGCAAGCATAAGGCAGCAGTATCCTTCCCAATTTCTATTGGGAGATATACTTGCTCAACAGTGGCAAAGGCCAAAAATGTTGAATGTGAACTCCAGGAGAAATTAAAGAAGCATATGAAGTCTCGGGATGGTTTTGACATCCGAGGAGTACTTAGAACCTATGGAGCCCTACATCTGCACAGGCCCGACATTGAGGATATCTGGGTGGATCTGCGTAACGAAGTTGCAGTTCGCAGAAAAGATAATAGTAGGTTAACTATTAATGAGATTCAGACGCTAGAGCTTTCTGATTTGCCAGATGGCACAACTGACAATGAAAGTGTGTTGGATATGTCCTATGATGGGCTTAATGAAGATCGATACGTTTTCCCGCCTATTGATTGGTCGGCCAGCGAAAAAGCCTCTATCACAGATAGGTCGGCTCTCATTCTTGCTCGCACCAAAAAATGGCTCTCTTCTTGGGGCATGAATTTTAAAGATGACAAGTTTCCAAAGTTGGCTGAAACGGAGGTGGGGCCCTCCCAAAAGAAAAAGGACAAAGAATCTACTGAGGGGCCTATAAAGATCAGGATCCCTAAGAAGAGGAAAGAAAGACAAATCTCTTCAATTGTTTCTCCAGCTCAAACGGTGGTTGTGCCAGAATCACCAACACCACCAAAAATAGGGGAGATTAATTTAGAAGGAGGAGGCCAGCTCTTGACTTCACCATTTGCTGATTGCTCAACTGGAGAGACCTTATCTCTTGCATTCAAGGCTTTGGAAACTGAATCTGTGCCTCCCCCTCAACAACCACTTCAGCCTCCTCATTCCCCATCCACTTCTTCAAGCATGGCCAATATTTTCTCCGGGCTCTCACCCCTCTCTGCTGGAACCCAAGTGATCACCAACACTCCCCCACAACCTGTGCCTCTATTCATTGCACCTACTACCACGTTGGCTGCTGTTCCCCCTCCAATAGTAGAATCTTCTCCCCTTGAGAGTAGAATACCAGTTACTACAACATTGGCAGTTTCCTCTGATACACCACAATGGCTACTCGAGCAAACTCTGAGGAAGAGGAAAGTGATTGTACCCCTACCAGCCTTTGATTTCAGCTCACTCAAGGCTTCTACTGCGAGATCAGCCAAGAAACCCAAAACAGTTTCAAGGGTTTTGGTGGATGCTTCAGGAGATAAGTTCGCAGAGATTGCCACTCCCTCAGCTGACAAAACTAGAGATGATGTAACAACTGCTGATTACCAGGTAACCAGGGTGGCTCTAGGGAAAGTGACAGCAAAAGGGGCGCAGCAAGATGCAAAGGATTCCATAGACGTCCTGTGCCAAAAGTTGAAAGAAACAAAGGACAGCAGAAATGAGCTTAAGGAAAAAGTGGAGCAGTTGACAGAGGTTTTGATTAAACTCTCAACACCCCTGGAATCCATACCATCTTCTTCTGTATCTGCCGGATTCGATTTCTCATCGGTGCCTACGATTGAGAAGATTGCTAAAAAAGGAAGGGTGGTTGATGAATGGATCCAAAAGTTGCTCCAACAAGGGAAGGAAGTAATTCAAGACGTGGTGAAAGTTCATCAGTCTTTGGGGGAGATTCAGAAGGAAGGAGAGAAGATGGATGAGGAATTCACCAAGAAATTGGACAGTTTGATTTGACTTGTGAAGCTCTCCAAGTGCTAAAGCAAATCCCAGCACATCTCTTGGTAGAAGAAGGCATTCTTCCACATACAGATAAACACTTTCAGCTGATCAAGGCCATCAAGTTCAGAGTAAAGATTCTCAACGAAGCCTGCAGCAAGTTGAGAGAATCAAGGGATAAATTGATCGATGGGAAAAGTGATCTGGAAGAAGAATTGCTAAAGATTTGTCCAAAGGTGTCAGTTGGGAACGCAGGTATCCTATCAGCAGATGATCTCTTCAAACAAGTTCAGGAATCTATTCAGCATGAACCTGTACACGGATTTGACCTTGAAGTCATTGGTCAGTTTGTAAGGATTGAGCACACTTTAGAGGCCTTAAGAAAGCTCAGCAAAGGATTGAAGAAACTTCCCGGCACTGCCAGTGATGTTCATGAAACCTGCGAAATGTGGAATGATCACTCCACTGCGCCTGATGAGAATGAAATGCAAGGCATTATTCGGAAGTTCCAGGAGTTTCGTAACAAACAGTCTCAGCTGGAGGAGGAGAAAGAAGAAGAAGCAAAAGATGATGATTCGGATTAATTCCCAACGTCCCATGTCATTTCTATTTTTAGATTGACATGTCTTTGTTATTTCCGTTTTATCATATTTTTAATTCATGTTTTGACTTGATCTCCTGCGTGAGAGTCATGCAAAACTGAAACTCCAGTTAACATGCTACTCTTTAGGATCTGTCCTGTTTTATCTCTAGCTTCTTTTGTTATAAATAAGGGATGCCTGTGCATTCAAAAGGGTCGAGAATTTTTGAAGCATTAAGAGGCTATTGGAAAGGAGAAAAACTTTGTGTTTTCTTTCAATCATTTTGAAGAATAGAAGTTGATATTGTTTTGCAGACTTTGTGTTGTGAAATATATCTTATTTAAGACAGTGTTCTTATGTTCATGATCTTAAAGCTATTCTTTGCATAGAATCTCAGTGTTTCTAATTATCTCGGACACTATATCTGTGATCTAAAACTCGTATGATTATTTCGTGCTCTGTGTTTACTCGGAAGAAAATACGTTTCTCCCATTTCTTTTCTACCGTGCTTCTTTCACTGTAACAGTTTCTAACCTATTTCACTTACGAAAGCAATATCCTTGAATCGTGTGAATGTGGATTTCAGGATTTCATCCCAACCCCCAATGGTTAGATTAGTGTGAATATTGTATATATTATTTACTGTGTTTTAGATTAGCAATAAATAGGCAGCCTCACCTATCTTTGAGGAGGGATTTAATCCCATGTACTGTGGTTGAACCTCATATTTTGGTTTGACAAAATATCCAACCAACAGTTTTTGGTGACTCCGCTGGGGAAATACGGATCAATAGTATAAAGCTTATCCTCTCGGTGTCTGGCGACTCCATATTTTCCTTATTTTTAATAAGATCTCCTTTCAGTTCAAGCTGGCCAGGAGGATCTTCACTCGGTCCCGCCGAGCTCAAGGTGAAATTGATCCACTCTTCGAGTTACTGCAACAGCATAATTTCAGCCTTTCTCCCAACAGCGTTGTCTCTAACCGAGCCAGAAGTTCTTCACCTGTTCGGAGAAATCGGATCCCTGAAGAACGGGAAGCATCTGCAACTTGTCGTGCACTACTCTTGTCTGATACCCGGATCCCTGTACGCACTCTTTTCAGAAGGATGGCGGTTCAACCTGTGCCTTGGGGTGCAGTTATTGGTCCTCTTTCCTTGACTCCTCCATTGAATGAGTTACCACGTGGATCTCGTAAAAACATTCCCAAGTTCAATGGGGATGGGAAGCAGCATCCTGATGAGCATATTGCATCTTTCTTTGTTGCATGCGGTGTCCTCGGAGTAGCCCACGAAGATGTCTCTGTTCGGCTCTTCGTTGAAACATTGCAGGGAGTAGCAGCTGAATGGTTTTATCACCTCCCGAATGCATGCATTCCAGATTGGGCTACCATGCGGACCAAGTTTGAGGCACGTTTCAAACCAGCCGAAGATTCTCATGCTTTGTTAGCTCAGCTCACGCATATGAAGAAGGAATCGCATGAACCTATGCGGGAATTCGTGGCTAAGTTCAATAAGCTGATCCGGAAAATTCCAGTAATAGCTGTACCAACTCTGGAAAACCAAAAATGCTTTTTCATCAATGCTCAACCTCCTGATATAAGCTTTTTATTACGAAGGTCGGTTATCCCAGATTTGGCTACTGCTCAGTCAACGGCTACTGAAATAGAGGATGATCTCATCTTAGCTGGAAGGATCAAGAAAGATATACCCAAAATCAAAAATCAAGGTTCTTCTCAAGGTAATACTGACCCTATGTTTCAAAAAATGGCTAATGATTTGATTGCTTTAAAGAAGCAAGTGTCTCAGCAGGTGAGCAATGTTCCGTACCGGGATATCCCTAGGCGGAATTTTAATAACAATGGTGCACCTGCCAGAGATAGGCCACGGTTAGCTCTGCTCAGCCGAGATTAGCAATTGAAGCTCCGCCTGTTAATGCAGCAGTGGAAATAATTGAAGAAGATGATGAACCAGAAGAACAAGATTCCCGTGAGGATTTCGAAGCTTCAGGATATGCTGATGAGTCTTATGATGAGTCAGCTGGCGACTCCAGCATTGGTTATTTGGAATATGATGAAGATGAATGTGAGCCAGATGGTCAATCATTTGCTGTGTTCACTCGGTCCCAATCTCAGGTTCCCAGAAAGCCTCTGGAAAATACTAAGGAGAAGAATAAGGAACCTCCTGTATCCATAGTCAAAAGGGGTACCCCTATTTCGGCGCAAACTGAAAGAGAGGTTACTAAAAAGACAGCTGCTCCTTATTCTCCTTCTCCTAAGGTCAGTGCCCCAGCACAAGCTCATATAATTAGAACTGAGCCTACTATCATTCCTTCTTACACTGCTTTCGATATTATTGATCATGCAAAGAGAACCAAAATTCAAATGTCAGAAGCAGAATACCTTCAGTCGAATCCCGAACAATTTGAAAAGCTGGCCAAGTTCATCAGAAGTAAAGCGGCCGTTCCATCACCTGCTAAAGGTCTCCTTTCAAATCCTACTCAACCCACACCTCAGAATAATCTGACCTCTGCTTCTTCCTCAGGAAAGATTGAACCATTTTATTTGTCTCTACTTATAAATGGGTTTAAACTCAGCAATTGCATCATTGATTCAGGGGCCTCTGATAATGTTATGCCCGCAAAAGTGGCCCAAGCCCTCGGGCTTACTTTGACTAAGTCGTATGGACGGTGCTATTCCATGGAAACTAAACAAGTCCCTCTGATTGGTCAAATTAAGGACGCACAGTTTGCATTTGTTGCCTTCCCTGAGAAGAGAGTAAAAATGACTATTCTGGTTGCTGATATCCCTGCGGCTTATGGTATTCTCTTGGGTAGAGGATTTTGTAAAGATGTCGGAGGAGAGATTAGTATGGATTGGACCAAAGCCAAGATCCCAGTCAAAGGGGTTCAACAGGTTCTTCATCCTGAACCGCAGGCAAAGTATTTGGTGACTAAATCAGATGATCCTAAGGCTCAGATTCTTTTCGAAGATGCTAGCTTCGGGAATTATTTCATGGCATCAGAGATACCCATTGTAGATGTGGAAGAGGAAGATCCCAATGCAATTTGGACGCTCGAATTTGATGGTAGCTGCTCAGCCTCTGGATCAGGCGCTGGTGTTGTTCTCATATCTCCTAGCTCCGAGATTTTCCCATCAGCTTATAAGTTGCAATTTGATAATACTAATAACACGGCCGAATATGAAGCCCTGTTATTAGGATTAGAATTGGCCAGACAGAAGGGAATCAGGAATCTCGAG